>OX637533.1:80749635-80834635 GCA_951800035.1 Linnaemya tessellans | reverse complement strand
AGCCTGACGGCCTCCTTTAATACTATATTTGGAATGCAGTCGAGTCCAGGTGCCTTCTTGTCTCTAAACCTAGAGACAACGTCCTCAATCTCAGCTATTGTAACCGGAGGAAAATTTAATGTCCCAATTGGAGGGTTGTGCTCCCAAGGTGGTGCGTCCTGCTGGGGAAAGAGATGGTCTACAATTTCCTCCAGGATTGGCCCCTCACTCGGTTGCAACGGGGTCAGGCATTTAAGTTTTTTGGTGACCAGCTTATATGCGAGACCCCAAGGATTATCATCCACCTCATCACAGATATTAAGAAAACACTGCCGCTTGCTCCTACGAATTGCATCCTTTAGGGCCTTCCTCCTATTCCTGTAATTCTCCTGGTATACGCTATTCTCTAACCTACCTCGAGTTCTTGTATACTGCCTTCTGGCACGTATACACTCCGCCCTCAAGCCGGCAATATCATCATTCCACCAATAAACCGGTGACCCCTTTACGGATCCTTTCCGCCTCACCATAGATGCATCGCACGACCGCGTGATATGGTTTACCAATTGTTCTGCCATATCCTCAGCTGAACCATTTAATTCCATACCTTCCATACAGATGGCAAAAATATCCTTATCAAAGGTATTCACTTTCCATCCCGACAAACCTTGTGCACGGGGAGTCACATGCCGTATATCATCCTGTATATCCATAATTATGGCACTGTGATCGCTGTGAGTATAAACATCAGATACTCTCCAGTTTACACGGTTTATAATGGTATCGCTGGCAAACGTAATATCAATAATTGAACCACCATTTCCTCCTCTAAATGTTTCCTCATCTCCAGAATTCAAGAGCACAACATTTAGCGCAGAAAGGGCCTCTAATAGCATCCTTCCCCTTGCATTTGTCAAGGGGCAGCCCCATTCAACAGCCCACGCGTTGAAATCCCCTGCTATTATAACAGGACTCCTGGCTGCAGCGTCCATCACTATGTTGTCTATAATAACACGAAAGTCATCAATAGAATACCTAGGAGGAACATAACAGCTATACAAACATATGCCGGAAACAGTGGCCCGCGTGTACCCACATTGCGGTGATAACCTCTCCCTCAATATCAAAGAACCGGTAGTCCATATAGCTGCTGTATCTGTATCATCAGTAACCCAATTTGCAGATACAATCTTCTTATATGGCTCGCTGAGTACAGCAACGTCTACCTTTAAGTCTCGTACGGTTTGCCTAAGCAACTCCTGTGCTGCTTGGCAATGATTGAGATTGGCAATGATTGATTTGAGATGTATATATATATATATATATATATATATATATATGTATATATGTGTATATATATGTATATATATATATATATATATATATATATATATATATATATATATATATATGTATATATATATATATATATATATATATATATATATACATACATACAAATGTGTATATGTATATAAATTACCATTAACTTTTTATTTATAATCTTTATTATTATTTTTTGTACAATTGTTCTGAAAGAAGTGGATATAATTTTTTTATTTTTATTCATTAATGCGTGCGAGTTTGTTTTTATTTTTTTCTTTTGACAATTACTCAGAACCCGAAGTAGAGGTTAAGTTAGCATCGGCGGTTACTAACAATTATTTAGCGGCAGCTTACCTAAACTAATTGCCGTACAAACACATATATATATATATATGTATATATATATATATATATATATATATATACATGTATATAGATATATATATATATATATTTATATATGTATGTGTGTGTACATGAGTGTGTTTGCACATGTATATATATATATGCACGTATATTTATATATATATATATATATATATATATATATATATATATATATATATATATATATACATATATACTCGTATATAGTATATTAATTACTGTAGTAATAAAATTAACAGCCCCTAAAATTGAGGAAATACCAGCTAAATGTAAAGAAAAAATAGTGTATATATATATATATATATATATATATATATATATGTATGTATATATACCTATATATATATATATGTATGTATATATACCTATATATATATATATATATATATATATATATATATACATATATATATATATATATATATATATATATATATATATATATGTATGTATATATACCTATATATATATATATATATATATATATATATATATTTATATGTACGCGCGTTTGTAACAATGGTTACATATGTTTTATTGTTAAATATGTGTATGAAAATAGCTTCCCTTTGCAATGTATTAATACTAATAGTTGCAATTATACTTAGTGTTTTATATTTTTGTGCTAATATTTGTTTAATAATAACTAAGTTAGACACAAAATGTTTAACATATTCAAAAACTCAACCAACAGTAGATGAACATTAAGGCGGCGGCTCAAGAAATTACAAAATTGTGTATGCGGCCTAACGCCGCACTCGAAACTTTTAAACTTCGCCCTCTTTAAGTGACATTGAAAGTTATATAGCATGGTTACAGTATTTTCATGGATACAACTGGAATGAAACAGTTTTTCATAACATGAACGGGAATCGCATTTTGTGTAAATGTGAAAAGTGTTATGAAAAGTTGTTATGAAAACGAAAATGAAAAGTTTTTTTTCATTTCACGTTTTCACAGAACCAGAATTGACCCCCAGGTTCAGAATATATTTGTGAAAAAGATCTTAGCGATCTAACAGCCCAATTTGATTTGCCTTATCTCCTCTTGGGAGACTTTAATTCTAATAACTCCTTATGGGGTTCCTCTAGAACAGATTCAAGGGGAAAGATAGTGGAAAAATTTATAAATAACAACAACATAAACATACTAAACATACCGGAGTGTGCAACGCACTTTAGTCTTGCATACAAATCTTTTAGTAATATAGACTTAAGTTTAATATGTCCAAACATTAACCATCTTTTTGCATGGAATGTCTGTGACGATTTACACAATAGTGATCATTACCCAATCATTATAAGTCTAAATAATTTCTCGCCTAATCTTGGACGAAGACCTAGATGGAATATGAAGAAAGCAAAGTGGGAAGACTATAGATGTATTTTACATTTTATTTTAAAGTCTGCTAGGGAAGCTATTCCTTTAAATAATGTGACGCACAATAGAAGGGAAGTCCCTTGGTGGAATGAAGATATAAAATCTCTCATTAAGGAGAAAAGAAAATTGCTGCAAAGTTGTACCTCTGAGAATTTAGCAAAATGCCTAAGAGTTAAATCAGAAACCCGTAAGGTTATTAGAGAGAGTAAGAAAAAATGCTGGTCAGATTTTTGTGAGTCAATAAACCTTCGAACCCCTTCGTCAGAAGTATATAGAAAAATTAAATCTTTGAATGGTCTCTCTTCATTTCATACAATCTCGGCTATAGAAGATAACGATAAACTGTTAACTGAAAATACAGATATTTCTAATTTTCTAGCAAAAAATTTTGCAAAGAATTCATCATCTTCAAACTTTTCGAAGAAATTTTATGACTATTCAAGAAGTACCTCTTTTCCTCTTAATCTGACGGATAATGATGAGATCTATAATAAAAGATTTACTTTAACGGAACTTAGATCGACCTTAAGGTCATGTAAGGGAACCTCACCGGGGCCTGACAACATAAGATATGAAATTCTAAACAAATTGGATATTGATGCTACAAAATATCTCTTAGAATTTTACAACATAATTTGGACGAAGCAGGTATTTCCGAGCAAATGGAGGGATGCGGTAATTATTCCAATATTGAAGCCGGGTAAAGATGGTCTAAGGGCAAATAATTACAGACCAATCTCATCACTAATTGTATGTGTAAGATCCTAGAAAGAATGGTAAACAAAAGGCTAGAAATAAATAATGTTCTAAATATAAATCAGTCTGGATTTAGGAAGAATAGAGGGACAATAGACAATTTAGCGTTTTTACAATCTGACATTATGGAAAGTTTCTCCCTAAAAAGGATGTAGTAGCAGTATTTTTCGACCTAAAGAAAGCTTATGATGGTGTTTGGAAACAGATGATATTTTAAAAAATTAAATACCTCCAACATACAGGGAAATATGGCTGCTTTTATTTCGAACTTTCTACAAGACAGAAGATCCTACTGCTTGGTTGGAAACTCGCCATCAAATTATTTTGATCTCGAAAATGGAGTCCCACAGGGATCCGTTATAAGTGTCACCCTTTTTCTTTTGGCAATTGATGATATTTTAGACCAGTGTCAGAATGATGTAAAGGCACTCTTGTATGCTGATGATTTAGTTATATATTGTTCAGGAAAAAAGCAATCAGCTATAATTAAAAAAATTCAGTTGACTATTAATAGGATAGAAAAATGGAATGAAAAAAGCGGATTTCAATTTAACGAAGATAAAAACAGTGGTAATTAAATTTTCTAGACGCTTAATATCTGCCAACAGTAGTAGCTCCATAAAACTATGTGGCAAAGATATTCAATTTGTAGAAGAACACAATTTCTTGGTGTTACATTTGATAGAAAACTAGCATTCAAACCCCATATTAAGAAAATTAAAGCTAAGGCAAATTCAAAATTGAACATTATTAAAAATATTAAGGCACTATCAATTTGGTTCAGATCCACAATCGCTTCTAAAAATTTTACACACAATCGTTCTTCCTACCATTGATTATGCGCCAGTTATATACCTATCTGCCAGCAAAACAGACATAAGTAGTTTGGAATCCATTCAAAACACAGGAATAAGACTTTCCATTGGTGCCTTTAGAACTAGTCCTGCATGTAGTCTTCAAGTTGTATCGTCGTCTCCCCCTTCACACCTTAGAAGATTAAGATATTTACTTAATTACACACCTAAAAATCCTTTCAATGCAAAATCATCCTTTATACTCAATGATAACTAACAAATCGAAAATAGAACTTCTTAAGCAAAAACAACCAAGATACCACCCCGTTTTACGTTAAAGCTGCATTAGAAATGTCCCAGATTACCTCAAGATATACCATAGATACAAACACAATAGAGAATAAAAAATTACCTGACACTGCACCGTGGTGTGTTTCTGAAATTAACGTAGATTTTTTCCCTTGCAACCAGTAACAAGCGTAATATGTCATCCCCGGAGATTCAACAGAAGTTTTTGGAGTTAATTAGTACATCATATCCCAATCATCATTACCTTTTCACTGATGGCTCTGTTATGAACGAAAAAGCTGGATTTGCAATTTATAGCAATTCCATTATCATCTCAAACCGTATTCTGGATTATTCCTCCATTTACACCTCCGAATTACTTGCTATAAGAACTTGTATTGAGAATATTACAAATTATGACAAAAGAATTCTTATAATATCTGACAGTAGAAGCGCTTTACAGGGACTACAAAATCCGTTTAGTACAAATATAATCGTAAATCATATAAGAGAAACTCTTACAAAATTGCCAAGGAATAAAATTAGTTTATTGTGGGTGGCCAGCCACTTGAATATATCAGGTAATCGAAAAGGCAGACTTTTTCGCAAAAAATGCTTTGGAACAACCGGTATCAGCAGATTACAAATATCAGTATTCGGACTATAAAAAATGGATTCGAAAATACGTATCTGACCTATGGAACGAATCGTGGAACAATAACAACTTATCTAAATTATACGTAATACAAAAAAGCATTGAAGTTAAGTTTAATAGAACAACCCTACCAAGATCAAAGTCTTCCATATATTTAATGAATGCAATCTTTTACAACCAAAACCAGCGAAACACAAAATACATAATATAGAAATACTTAAAAATGAAAAGGAATTTAAAAATGTTAAAAAAATTCATGATAGAGATTAATTTATACGACCTCGATTTGAATCTAAACTTTAGTATTTTTTCCTAGTACAAAAAAAAAAAAAACAAAATTTAAACTTATGTAATTAAAACTTTTTGGCCTATATAACCTTTATAGTGTTGGGGCCTTAAAAACAAATAAATAATAATAATAATAGAAATAAAAGATCTGTAAACTTTTTAGGATCAGCTCTTAAATTTATCACTGGTACTCCAGATCATAACGATGAAATTGAAATAAAAACTAGATTAAACCAACTTGTAGAAAATAGTAATCAACAAAGAATAATTAAC
The DNA here is from genome assembly GCA_951800035.1 of Linnaemya tessellans. Classification (NCBI taxonomy): domain Eukaryota; kingdom Metazoa; phylum Arthropoda; class Insecta; order Diptera; family Tachinidae; genus Linnaemya; species Linnaemya tessellans. Next base: position 80,828,509 of record OX637533.1, on the reverse strand, counting down.
TCACAATTTGAAAAAATATTAAATAATATCAGCATTGAAAAAATAAACGAAGAATTAATATTAAACGAAGTTTACAATGAATTAATAACATTAACTATACAATTAATTTTGCAAAAAATAATAACTTTTATTCAGGAACATTAAATGTAGAGGAATTGAATCCATTATAAAAAATGAAAAAATTAAAATTCCTGTAATTAATATACTCGAATATTCAGATATACATGTTTGTGAATTTAGCCAAGCAATTTTTGTAATATATAAATATCCTATTATCGAAGATGAATGTAAACTGTACAAAATCTATCCCTTAGCAAATAAACTCGGAAAATTATTATTAGATGATAATATTGCTTTATGTAAAAAAAAATTATCAATGAATAACTAAATGTAAAAATATTATTGGTACTATATATGTAAAATTGGTATTATATATGTAAAATTTAATCTAAAGATAATTGCACACTAACTATTTTAAACAACGAACCTGCACAATGTAAAACAAAACTTGAGAATAACCCGGACATCGAAGACTTGGGTAATGGGAATATTTTTATCGATAATAAACATACATTAAACAACCTAACTATAAACGGACCACATTTGGTGCAGTTTGACCAAAACATAACTATAGATGACAAAATATACTTTAACGAAAAACAAAGAATTTATGACATCATTCATAAAAAACACAATGAAAAATTAAGTATACTCGAAATACTGTATACAGACTCAGAAAATAAATTTACAAATATTTAAGATATATCTACACTTATTCATCCCTTTAGATTTATAACCATTTATAACCACACTACACATAATTTTAATATTTACAATACTTCTAGCAATAATCTACTCCTTGGTACAGCTTTGCAAATGCTACAGAACACAACCAAAGAGAAAGGCACAAGAATTATATAACAGACATTACGAGGCAGAATTACTTAGACTTCAGATTCAGGTATAAAAACGAGGACGTTTTCTTTTCGACACAGGGGAGAGTTAACGCATAACATACCTAACAGACACAAAGCATGCCAGTAACACATTAATAAATAAATGCAGACGGATCATAAAATAAGGGATGAAGATAATTATAACTAGACAATGGTCTAGACCTAAAATAAACACATCAGAAATTTAACATATATGGAACTAGACTAGAGATAAGACTACACATAATAATCCATAAAACAATAAATATTTTACGATAGATCCTAAGTAAACAGTAATTAGGAAAATACATTATTTTTAACAAAGAATATTTTTAGCATAAATAGATGTAAAGAAAAAGTTTTTGGTTAGTCTTAAAAATATACTAAATAAAGAAGCGCACATTTCAGTGCAGCGGAAAAAACAAAATATATATTTTTTACTCATTTCCTTAAAAAGGAAATTAACTCGTGCCTTACAATTTTTCTGCTTAGCATATACTTGATATTATCATATACAGACATCACTATGTACTTACATGTGTACATGCCAACTGTACGCGATTGATGTATGAAAAGCAAAGCATAATAAATGGAATGCAGCAGCATCGTCATGCGTGTTATATTTAAGAACAAATTGAATGTAAAAACAAGTTTTCTTACGGAGATCGTTGCGCATGTACATATGTACGTGTGTAAATGGTTATCAATATATACCGCTAATTTGAATATTTTACTTAGTAGGTAAAGCAAAATACAATATACGAAAATTCCAATACAATTCATTCCGTTTGTAAAAGTAAATAATATAAACAAACGAGTAATACAATATAAAGAATAAAAATATGCTTACATGTGAGCAAAAACAAGACGCGCGCCTTTTCCTGGTTACAATATATATATATATATATATATATATATATATATATATATATATATATATATATATATATATATATTGTTTTTCTTGGACCAGAACTAAGGGTATGACCGCTATATATGCGATGCATTGTGCCAGAACTAGGAAAGTTGGTTATGGGAAGGAGGATAGAAGGAGTAGTGTTTGTGGACGTTCGATTTGCACCTCCCCAAGTTAAAACTGACAGAAAAGACCTCTGCAGGCTGTTTGTTCCACATACGAACCGTTCGGCGAAAGAAGTGAGTCAATAGAGTTGGCTACCCTACTGTCACCGAGAAACTTCTTCCTTCTTTCTTGTACGCGGTCGAGTAACTTCAAAATAGACTTTGAAGCACCGGCCCATACATGAGAGTTGTATTCCATTTTAGATCGGATGTAGGTGGTATATACAGTGGAGAGATCAGTTGAGGTGAAGTATGTCTTACACCGTCTTAAAAAGCCGAGGCATTTGAATGCTTCTTTTGAAATATGAAAGATGTGATCAGTCCATCGAAAGTCGCACTGTATTTTCATACCAACAACATCAAGAGCTTCTGATCCCACAATACTTATACCATCCATAAACACGGATGGCGCAGAACCTTCTACCAGTAGCCTATGCGTAAGCACGCAGCACTGCGTCTTATGAGGGTTAAAGTGAACCCTTTCGGACTTTGGCACGAGATCACTTGTGAGCGACTTGTTCATTCTTTGTCTTCTGGCGTTAATCTCCTCCAGGCTTGGCTGGCTGGTGAACGAAAAGGAGTGGTTAATGCTGCTATCATCTGCGAAAGAGTAGATAGTGTTTGAAGTTTAACATAGAAGGTCATTTATAAAGATGAGGAAGAGAGTAGGAGATAGAACAGAGCCTTGCGGCACCCATGAATTCACCTTAAACTCGTTTGATGAGACTCCATCTATAACAACTCGTATAGTGCGGTCTCTGAGGAAGCTCGCTATAAAGCGAGAGAAATCATCACCGACACCAAAAGCAATCAGTTTTGACAGAAGTGCATCATGCCACACTCTATCAAATGCTTTTGAGATATTTAGAGCCACCACCTTACTCTCGCCGAAATGGTGAATGGAATAAGACCATTTTTCTGTTAACAGAGCCAGCAGATCTCCCGTAGAGCGAGCTCTGCGAAAACTATACTGCCGGTCGTTAAGTAAGGTGTTGGTCTCCAGATACCTTGCCAGGTGGAAATTGGTCATACTTTGAATGACTTTGGAAAGTGCAGAACTGCAATTGGCCGGTAATTTTCGGGGTATGGCGTCTCTCCTTTCTTAGGGATCGGCGTTATATTGGCTAAGTTCCAGCACATTAAAAATTTACCGGCATGGTACGATGCGCTGAATAGCTTAGCCAATGGACGCGCTAGCGTCGAGAAGCACTGCTTCAAGACCAGTGCTGGAATGCCATTCGGCCCAGGAGAGTTGTTTATGTTGAGATTCGCTAAAACCTTTTAACTGCTCGCGGTCTCATAAAAGAGTTGGAATTGATGAATTAGCTTTATCCTTTACTCTTTTAACAAATGATCAAAAGCTGGATCTGATTGCGTCTTTGCAAGATTGGTTAAACAACGATTTTTGTCTCGGCTTAACCGAAATTTTTTTTGGATGGGATGAAGTATTTCATTCCCAGCAAAATTATATTTCCAACCATTTCCGCCCTAACATCGAAATTATTGTTTAGGAAACAAAATTTCCAGTTGAAAATTCGATAGAATTCGTTGAACTCTGCCCAACGAGCTTTTTCGTATACAAATCATAAACATTTCGTGGCTGTGGGTGAAACGTTTCGAAGTGCTGAGAACGAAAAAGAAGCGGAGATGGTACAATGATCCGAATTAGAGATAGGTGCACTAACGTTCACTTCATACTTTTGAGGGTATGAACAAGTCAAGCGTATTAAGTTAGTGCCCTTCAACACACGGTATATGTGTTGGTTCATTCAGTGATTGCTGGCTTTGGTACACAACATCATTGCGTATGTATAAAGCATGACCGCGATGAAAGTTAAAAAAGGGATAGAATTTGATACCCAAGTATATAAAAATCCTGTGGGTCAGCATCCTCAGATACCTGGGTTTCATTTAAGGCTGGAACATCCGGCCGATAGAGACAAACATGAGCATAAACTGAGAAAAAGTTAGCTCAAGCCTCGTATGTCGCAAGTCAATTCTGAATTTACCTGTCATGAAATAAATTTAGGGAAATCTAAGATAATCGTCTGATTCCAACGATGGTGATTACTGCTTTTTCTGTGGTTATATAAAATTATTTCAGTTTTATTTTATTATTCAATATTTCGCCAACAATTTGTTAACGTCATCAGGAATAAGTAATAGGAAATTGATAGAGATGGGATTCTACCCGGTATTTACCCCATGTGTAGGTAAATACCGGGTAAATACCTTTTTTGGGTATTTATTTGGGTATTTATAAAATGAATTTCAAATGCAGCATATGTCATCAATGGTTGTCAACCAGCTAAAACGTCATTTGAAATAAAATTTATTTTAATGTTTTTAACACCACGTGCATGGTTAAAAATCAAAAAGCGGATTAATTTATTAATTAAAACTTGAATAAACCGAATTAACATTGCTGAAAAGGTATGTTCTTATTAGTGAAACTAATATTGATGAAGTGCAACAATAAACTTATATCGCGTTTAGGTATAGCCATGGGAAGACCTAAAAATGGAAAAGTATGGAAGCATTTTGCAACAAGCGCAGGCAACACCAAATCAGTTCTTTGCAGATACTGTGACAAGGTCTATAAACTGGCAACTGTTAATAAAATGGCAAAACATTTATTAAATTTCGTCAAATGTCCAGTTATGGTGAAACGAGAAATCTATAAAACGAATCCAAGTGAACTGACAACAACTTCATCAGAAAATTCGACTCAGTTCAGCGATTCTCTTAGCTCATCGGATTCTGTCCAAGCATCAAAATTATGCCCAAAAATGTCTGATGAGCGTAAAGAGTACCTTCATGAGAAACTGGCCAAGGCTATTATTGTATCTGGTGCTCCATTTGCAATGGTGGAACACCCGCTATGGATGGAATTTTTTTGAAGAATTGTAACCTGTATATAAGTTGCCAAATAGAAAGGCGATTTCTAGTAAGTATTTAAACAAGCTATATAATGAAACGTCAAACGATATTACTACGCAACTGAAGTCAGCAAGATATTTGCATCTGCAATGTGACGGGTGGAGCAACATACGTAGTGAAGGTGTAATAAATTTTCTAATTTCTAAGCCAGAGATTGTTTTTGTTCGCAGTTTGGCAACGGAAAGTAACAATCACACTTCTTCTTATCTCGCTGAAGAAATTATAAACTTTATGAAGGAATACGGAGAAGAAAAGTTCGTAGTTTTGATTGGTGATAATGCAAGAAATATGCAAGGTGCACTTAAGGAAGTTCAAAACGTATATCCGCATGTAGTTCCTCTAAATTGTGTAGCACATTGCCTCAATTTAATAAGTGATGATTTCTTAAAATGCTCTACGTTAAAGAACTGTTTTTATTAGTTATTAATATAATAAAAACAATAAAATACAATCAAGTTCTCTCGTCAATATTTTCAAAAATTTGCAAAGAGAAAGGATCAGGAGAGCAATTAAAGCTTCTTGTTAAGACGAGATGGGGCAGCTACGTAACATCTTTAAATAGCTTGATAAACAGTAAAGTTCCACTTCAAGCTTTGGCTGTTCACGAAAAAGTGAACCTAAAAGCTACAACAAAATCATCGTTACTATGTGAAGACTTTTGGAATATGTTAAACTTCAATTTAAAACTATTTCAACCGATGGCACAATGGACAACTACTTTAGAATCCAACCAATATAGTATTCATCGTGTATATTTTGCTTTTAAAGATATTCAAAATAAGCTACGAGATGCATTTTTAGCAATAACTCTAATTGATGATAATGACAAAAAAGAATTATTGTCTTCCTTTCATAAAAGGATGAAAATGTCTATTAAACCAACACATTTGGCAGCTACTTTCCTTGACCCCAATAGTCAAGGGCACGATTTAACTTCATCCGATTATCTAATTGCGATGCAGTTTATTTATGATATGGGTACTAATTTCAATGTAAATGTAATGGTGGACCTAGCAAACTATAAAGCTAGAGAGGATTTGTGGGCTAACAATTTTGTGTGGAGCTGCATACAAGAAATATCTCCTTGTACATGGTGGAAAAGTATGTGCATGACCACAGAATTGAAAAGGATAGCGGTTCGTATATTGACTGCTCCATGTACTTCAGCAGCCACTGAACGCTCATTCAGCACTCAAAGTTTTATCCATTCAAAAAAACGAAACAGATTAACTGCAGATAATGCCGGAAAAGTATGTTTTATATCACATAATTGGAATCTCTGCAATAAAGATATACGACAAAAGGGTACTTCCCAAAACGTTTTACCGACTGAGGATGATAACATGAATTCTGCAAATTCATTTGAAGAAGCTCCTTCCACTTCCACTGGTATCACCGATTCTACACTTAACTCTTCGTTTAGATATTTTCAGAGTGAAACTGATAGTAACAGTGACAGTGATTTAGATTAATTCAAAGTAATATTGCAACAATAAATGTGTATATATAATATAGTTATTATCTTAAGTTGTTACTTTTCTTCTGATCAGTAGGTATTTTTATTACTATTTTATTAAATTTATTATGAAACACACTAAATTATGCATCGGAAAATGTTTGTTCACCAAATTTTCTACAATATAGTTTATACCCACCATTTGGGTAAATACCTGGGTATTTACCCAATTTACCTATTTTACCGGGTATTTACCCGTTGGGTATTTACCCGTTGGGTATTTACCCTCTTCCCATCTCTAGAAATTGAATTTTAATATATAAAAATGGTTTTGAAACATGACAAAAAAATATTTTTCATGTTTTTTCTCAAAAATAACAAAAACATCAACATGAAAAAACTATAGTATTAATACAGGCGCATATAAATAATTCCAACAAAAATAAAAATCTTTTTAAATACATGTACATAAATATACATACATTCGTACAATAGTTCTCAAAAATTGTTTATACCATAAAAATCCACATATATATATATATATATATATATATATATATATCTATATATATATAGTAATACATATGTATATATAATAGTTCTGATAAATTGTTAGACCTTGTATTTGTTAATGAACCGTCAGACTTTTCGATATCGCCGCATCCCCCGCTTTCAAATCCTGAAGATAGTTATCATCCTACGATTGAATTAACTTATATCTACTAACCTCTTCGATGGTCAAATACATCTCAGCAAAATAAAATTTTTCGTTTTAAATCAACAAATTACATTAAACTTCAGCGTGAACTCTCTCAAATCGACTGGTTAAAAAAATTATCTTATGGCAAGGATTTAGACAAAAGTATCGAAAAATTTTACCAGATACTACACAAATGCTTCCTATCTTCAATACCTAGAGTACTACCTGCGCCCTGCCATGGTCCACCTTGGAACACTAAACAACTTTCAAGACATAAAAACCGAAAGAGTAAACTATTTAAAAAGTACAAGCGAAATGCATCTCAACTGAATTATTCTATGTACTCCTCAGCAAGATCTGCATATACCATTGCTAATCAACTGGCTTATAGTGCTTATTTAAACAGGGTAAAAATAACTTAAAAAATGATCCCAAATCTTTTTAAAAGTTTGTCAATTCGAAGAGGCGTGTGTCAGATTTCCCTTCTGTTATGAAGTTTAAAGATTGTGAGTCTTCAGATGATAAAGTTATAAGTAATATGTTTGCTGACTTTTTTGCATCAACCTATTCATCGTCTACGTTTAGCAATATCGAACAGTATTCTTACCATATCCCTGAATCAGTGAATTTTAATGTACCCTGTATTGAGCAGCAAACTGTTTTGACTTATATGAAAAATCTAAAACTTTCGTACGTTCCCGATCCTGATGGTATTCCTAGTAGTATTTTAAAATACTGTCCTCATTTACTATGCACTCCATTGACCTATTTATTCAACAAATCACTCAAATTGAGTTATTTTCCTCCAATTTGGAAGAAATCGTTCATCATTCCGCTGTTCAAATCTGGATCTAAAGCTGATATATCAAATTATAGAGGTATAGCTAAATTGAACGCTATACCAAAGTTGTTTGAGCAACTCTTATGCGATACATTGTCTTATCAAGCAACATCTATCCTTTCTTCTGTGCAGCATGGTTTCTGCAAAGGTCGATCAACTATTACGATTCTCTTAGAATTAACAATCTTAGTTAACGATGGATTTGTCACTGGCAAACAAACATATGCCATCTATTTTGATTTTAGTAAGGAATTTGATTAGGTGAATCACAACTTACTCATTCATAAGCTTGATCGAATTGGATTTGGAACGTCTCTAATAAAATGGATTGAATCTTATTTGAAGAACAGAATGCAGTGTGTCAAGCTCCGCAATATGATTTCTACTCATATAAATGTTATATCAGGTGTGCCTCAGGGTAGTCATCTCGGCCCACTTTTATTTATGTTATTTATTAATGATCTTCCCTCCGTTGTTAATAACTCAAATATACTAATGTATGCACATGACGTAAAGTGGGTGCTGCTGGCTGAAGTGAGTTCGAGCCCGCGCTGAGTCATGAAATATTGTGTTGAATTCTTCTGATCAGCATTAGTGCGTGGTTGTGTTAGTTGTTGCCAGCCTGTTTCAATGATGAAGGCATAGTTACTGATCACTGAACATAATTAGCAGCGACTGACACTATCATGTACTAACAAGCATAGTAACAGCACCCACCTTCGTCGGCCCTGTAGTAAAAATTAGTCGGCGAAGTAAAAGGTTGAAATAGCTACAAAAAAAAAAACAACTGTATATCTTCTCATCTTTCCTAATCTGTCCCCTCAATACTATCCCCTCGTTTTCAGTTTCCCCACAATGCATTGCATATATAGGGGTCATCCCCTGAGTGCTGGTCCAAGATAAAAAAAAATTATTATCATTTGACTCTATTGACCAACAGTTGCGTCTCCAAGCTGGCATTATACACTTAACCACTTGGTGCGCTAATAATTTAATGGAGCTAAATGTGAAAAAGTGCAAATACATGATTTTCTTAAGAACAACTCCAATCAATGGACTCTATTTTAGATAAAAAAACTGGACTTCAGGTGCCATATAACATCGACTATTAACAAAGCTACTGGTGTTCTGGGTTTTATTAAACGCTGGGCTAAGGCGTTCTCTGACCCTTACACAACCAATATGTTCTGTTGTATGGGACCCACAATATCTTTCACATTCAAATAAAATAGAGTCAGTAAAAGTGCAATTCTTATTATTTTGTCTTCGTGGTCTTCCTTGGAACTCTAATATAAGATTACCATCTTACGAGAGACGCCTAAGACTTATTAAGCTTCCAACCTTAAGGAGCCGTCGGCAAATGCTAAATGTTACCTTTCTGCTGAAATTAATAAACGGCTGCATCACATCTCAATTTCTCCTGAGCAAAATAAACTTGAATATACCCAATCGTCCAACAAGGTATTATAGCTTCTTGAGAATTAAGTTTTACACTACAAACTATAATAACTTCGATCCCTTTCGGAGAATTTGCAGTGATTTTAATAGACTTTACCCTTGTATCGATTTCAATAAAAGTATTGATGTCGTAAAAAATTATATAATTTTTCATCTTAACTCATTACAAAATTGATTATAAATAAATGTTTAATTTGATAAATCGACATTTGTTAAAACCATAGTTTTTGTTTTTGCTGTAATTTGTCTTGTTACTATTAAAACAAAGCTTTATAGATTCCATTTATATATGTACATATGTACTTATCATTTCTGAAATATTGTTATATTTTAATTGTATCAGTCTGTAAGGATTAATCCATAGACTAAATAAATAAATAACTGAATAAAAATAAAAAAATTGCCATTCTCCGGTATAAAATTCATATGACATAAAAAAATTAAGCGATTCTGAGTACATTTAATTTCTGATTGGCTTAACTATACAGTGTTATACAAACATGTTCGGGTTCTTAAATAATGTAGACATCTGAACCAATATGAAATAATTCGCATCGCACGAGGTAAATCTGAAAAGCGTTCAAGAATGTCATATGGGCGTTCGATATTAACAGAAAACGATTGAATTTCAAGGTTGTGGTTGTCAATAGGGGGGTTCAGTTCAAAATGTTGGCGGTCAATAGGGGTATGGTGCGGCCAGCACTCAAGTGGTTGCCTCAACCACAGAGGGCCGTGCCACCAAAGAGAATTATCTATTAATTTCTAGTGAAGGTTCCTCGACTTGCCAAAACGGCGGGGTTGTCTTTGGAATATACATGCGACCAGTTTTCATTACCAACTTTATCCTCTATTAACGATACTCTGTTCCAAACAAAGGTCGGCCAATTACACAGGGGTATACATTCTTCATGTCCAACCATAACTGAGTAAAGAATAACTCTACAATTTTCGCCATTAAGACTGCCCCACAAAGTTCCAACCGGGACAATGTCTCACTTTTCACTAGAGCGACCTTTGTTTTTGACGCCAACAAAAGCGTCGTAATTGAACTTGTAGTCATAATTCGAATGTACAGAGCAGTATCATACGCCTTCTCAGAGACATCACAAAACGCATGAAGCTCAGTTTCGTTCTCAGGGAGAAAATTAACCCATCTTGGAATATCAATTTTCTCAACATTAAGGTAATCATCTAAATATGCGCGCCACTGAGATAGGGTTGAGGGGTGCAAACTTTCATCCCAGTCTGTCTTGTAATTCCAAATCTGTTGCAATATGATCTTCGCCACAACAATTTTTGGTGAGAACCACCCTGCCGGGTCAAACAATTTTGCTATTTCGGCCAAGACAGCACGTTTCGTGAAAATATCCTGGCTTGGCGGAGGTGCGAGTTTAAAGTAGAAGCTATATTTATTATCATCCCATCGTAAGCCTTGGGTTTCCGTAGTACTGCCATCCGAAAATTTTAAGAAGTCTGCATCAAGCAGATTCTCCGAGGGTAAATCTTCTAAGAGTCGTAAATTATTGGCTGTCAACTTTCGTAAAACGAGACCAGCTGAGCCAAGAATTTGGGTTAATTCATTACGTCTCTTAAAAGCGTCTTCCGCAGGACTCAGGAATTTACAATCGGCAGCCAATTGTAAAAGGTTTCGAATCGCTAAATACGGCGCACAATTCACACCGAAAGTGACCGTACTAAGCTCATAGTCCTTAACTTCAGCATCAGGATTATCATGGAAGAAAATTCCTTGAAAAGGGGTTTGTTTTGAATGAACTAGTATCTGACGATACATTTTCTCAATGTCATCATTAAAAACGTACCGGAAAAAATGCCACCGCAGCAGCAGAACGGTAAGGTCTGCCTGTAAGACAGGACCAGGGTATAACACACCGTTCAAGCTCAAGCCATTAGATGAAGGGTTCGAAGCATTAAATACTACTCTCAATTTCGTGGTTACCATCGGGTTTAAATATTGCATGATGTGGTAAATAATAACTATCAGCATTAGAATCGAAGGTTCTAGCCGGCTCTGTATGTCCCATTTCGAAATATTCACGAACGGCAGTATCATACTGTGCCTTGAGCTCGGGTTCCTTTAATAACCGTGTCTCATTTCGCACAAATTGGGAAAAGGCACTATTTCGAGAATTTTCTAGTGATAATTCATCCCGCGGGAATGGGAGAGAAACGTCATAACGGCCATCGGGGCTTCGATAGATAGTAGACTGACAAAATTTCTCACAATAGTCATCGTCCTCAGACACTTGTGTCGCTTGAGGAATTTCTTCCAGTTCCCAAAACCGAGAAATTTGAGTGTTCAACTCGAGATGGGTACAAAACGATGCTACCGAATGTGTAGATTGGGGATGACAAATTTCACCTGTGCCTATGCACCAGAACATGGTTCGCTGGGCGATAAGGTTGCCGTAGTTAAAGTCTGAAACCGAAATGTCAAGTCTGAAACCGGGGTCAGTCGATGAACCGACCGTCAGAACGCACATTATAGATAATTTGCCAGCTAAGCAGTCCATCATACCAGTAACACTAGTAGATCGCACGGAGAAAGTGGGAATAGCCAACTTCCTCTGTAACCTTTTTGAAATAAAGGAAGGTACCTTGCGAATCGGGGTCAACTAGGGCTCTGGCTGTGCATCGAACACCGTTTATATGAACTATACAAACAGTTGAGCCAAATAGAATGGTTGAATTGGGTCTTGATTCGAAATGCGCGGAAAAAGTATGAAAATTATGAGCCGCCGTAGATGTTGAAGGGTTAAAATCAAGCGGGGTTGAGACTGGCTGCTTGCTGGTTGAAGAATTGGGCGAGTCGTAAGTGAACTCGTGCCTGCAGCATTTGACCTGACGTCCCTATGAAGCAGCGAATGATGCTTCTGCTTGCAAAGCGAACACACATGAACACTTTTGCAAGATTTGAAATCATGGGAGGTTGCCAAGCAGTTTGAACAGCACTTAAGTCTCTTCACTGTTGACATCATTCCATCAACACTCAGACCCACAAAACGAGGACACAATCTAATCGGACTAGAACCTTGATTTATTCGGGTTTTGAACGGGGTTAACATGAGACTGCTTTATGTCCGAAATTGATTCGAGCGTTTTAAAATGTGCTGTCACGAAAGCATCCATGACATTCCATTTAGGGGGAGTTTTACAAAGTTTCTTAGATTGCTCCCACAAACTAAAAGTGTTCACGGGCAGATTTGTAGCACAAATATATACCAGTATTACGTGGTAAAACACCTCGGGCGTTACCTCTAGCAAAGAAAGATTTGTGATGACATAATTCATCGTCCGTTGCAAATATTTAATATTCGCGACTGACTTCAGCGAAAGGTGTTTAATATTTAATAGGGCCCGATGCTGTTCGTTTATAAGAGCATCCTTGATCTCATAAGTGTCAACCAACTTTTTCCATGCTATCTCGTAGCCATCGTTGGTCAACGGCACAGTGTGAATGGCATCATGTGCATCTTTAGCAGTTTTCCTCAAAAGGTAACACAATTTTTGTACTGGGGTTAAACGGGGATTAAGTTAGGTTGAAGAAGAGGGGCATAAGCATCCCAATCCGTCATGGATTACACTTAGGCCTCAAAGGCCTGTTGTGCGCTCTATAATAAGGAGTTCCCATTCCACTGTAGAGAGCCTCCACCGATACCATGGAAACCTCTGAGTTTGATTACGTCAAGAACCTAGTTTCTTCAATGTACTTCCTTAAGTCTTTCCAATTAGAGCCCCTAAGGAATTCCATCCCCTGTATAATCTCCTGATTAAGTGTTTGTCTTCTAATTTGACTAAAAGCTGGACAGTTGCACAAGTAGTACTCCAGTGTCTCGTCCTCTTCCTGGCAGGCCCTGCATGTTATATCGCCAACGATACCCATTCGTGCCAGGTGAGTCCTTAACTCTGTATGTCCTGTTATTAAATAAACCAACCTCCGTAGTGTTGGCCTACTCAATGTTAGGACCTCCTTTGTCCTACTGCCATCTGGGTCCCCCCATAGAATTCTAGTCACCCTACCTATGTTAGAGCGCTGCCAATCTCTTGTATGCAATTCTATAGCCCATCGCTTTAGTTCGTTCTTAAAAACCTGAAATGGCTTCGGACTATCTAGTGTGATGTTCGCCATTAATGCTCCCATCTTTGCTAGCCTATCTGCCTCAACATTGCCAGGTATCCCCTGATGTCCTGGAATCCATATTATCTCTATGCCCCCACATTGCGTGTATGAGTTAATCTCATCCTTGCACTGTAGTACACACCGAGATTGAACCACATGATTCCTTAGGGCTTCGATGGCCTTCCTACTATCCGTGAAAATACGAATCGGTAGTCTGTTATCGATTTCCTTCAACCATTTTATCCCTTCCGTAATAGCCACGATCTCACTCTGAAATACCGTGCTATGATCCGGCAGGCGGAAGTATTTGCTAAAGTTACGACCCATGTCACAGAAACCTCCACCCGATCGGTCACCAATCCTCGACCCGTCCGTGTATAGGTTAGTTATGGGGTTCATTGTATCTGCATCCTCCCACTCCATACCTTCCGATATTATGGTGGTGCAGTGTGATTGTACATATCTAGTAGGGATTCTATCGCACGTGACCGTGCGTGCGTTGTTCCCGGGTAAGACGTGTACTATACTCTGGTGTTTGGTTGTGTGTTCCCTAGTCAGCCACTCAATAGGCAGTATTGATAGAATATTTTCCATCGCCTTAGTGTATGTGGTTCTCATCGCGCCACAGATGCCGATACAGCACTGTCTTTGTATCCTTTGAAGATGTTTGATATTCACCTTCCTCTCCAAGGACGTCCACCATACTAACGAGGCGTACGTCACAATTGGTCTTACCACACTCGTATAGAGCCAGTGTGCCATCTTTGGGCTCATTCCCCATTTGGCCCCAATTGCCCTTCTGCAATAGGTCCAGTCTCTTTGGGTCTTGATCACCCTACTTTCTATATGGTCCTTCCAGGATAACCTCCAGTCGAGTATCACTCCTATATATTTGACCTTTTTATTAATCTGTATCGTCCTATCTCGAAAAACCGGTGATTCCACATGTGCAATCTTCCGTTTCCTTGTAAACATACAAATTTCTGTCTTCTCTGGGTTGACATTGAGACCCCTTTGTTTAGCCCAGTTATAAGCTAAATTCAGGGCCTCTATTGCCCTTTCGCAAAGAACCCTAGGATTGTTTCCCCTTATCAGTATCGCTACATCGTCTGCATAGCAGACGGGAGCAAATCCTTCTTGGGATAATGTCTTCAGTAGGGTATTTATGGTCACCGCCCACAGCAAGGGAGAAAGTATTCCCTCCTGTGGCGTTCCGCAACACACATTCCCCCCTACCCTTGTGTCGTTAACCTTGCAACTTATCTTCCTGTTCCTTAGCATATGACTGATTCATCCAGTCAATCTCTGGTCCAAGTCAAAGTTACCTAGCGAGTCAATAATGCTCGAGGTCCATACATTATTGAAAGCCCCCTCTATATCGATAAATACAGCCATGGTGTACATACCCAAATCGAAGGTTCTCTCTATATGATATACAACCTCTTGTAGGGCCGTCTCAACAGACCTGCCCTTAATATAAGCGTGTTGTTTAAATTTCAGTATATCGTGCGGTATCCTTTCCTTCAACATTGTATCCACAATTCCTTCCAATGTCTTCAGTAAGAATGAAGTTGGGCTTATCGGTCTGTAAGCCCTCGGATCCGCATAGCTTGCCCTACCCGGTTTTGGAATGAAGACAACTCTAGCCTCCCTCCATGCCAAGGGGGTATATGCATTTGTAAGACAGATTGTGAAGATATTAGCCAACCTGTCCTCTATCAGGTCCATACTTCTCTGAAGAAGAGCCGGGAAAATGCCATCAGGCCCTGCTGCTTTATAGGGCGAAAAGCTCTTCACCGCTCTACATACCATTCGAGTATCTATTGTTATCCTTGGATTGTCCATATTCCTCGGGGGGTGTACCGCTTCCGGACGGTTCTCCTGCACCGTATGGAAGTGTGCCTCCATAAGAAATCCTAATAACTCCTCCATCGTCTCTGCCCTCCTGCCCTACGAGTCAACAAGTGGCTCAGGTTGAGTGTGGGTTTTCGACAGAAGTTGTAACGACACGGATTTCCGCTCTAATGTTGGGGTAGTTCAGCGGAGTCCAGTGTCCCAAAATAAAACTCGGTTGAGTGTAGATGTGGTAAAGTTTGTTTATTTATCTTCTTACATCCAGTACTAGCTGACTAGAGGCGGATATTCGGTGGCCCTAATACACCCAGGAATAAGGTCGGCCGAAGTTATGTCGCGTTTGCGTTGGAGCTGAGTGACAGTCCGTTTCGGTGTGTCGGGGTTAGCGTACAGACTCGAATATTCCACAGCACTAGCGACACCTAGGCTTCCGGTCACACTTCTCGAGGATTGAAATTCTCCGCACCACGAGAAATGGTACCGATGCCCTAGCCTCCGTAAGAGTGCGGTGCTCCTATTCTAATGGACGGCCGATTAGGATAGGGACGCCTGGTATCTGGATTGATCTCCGGTTGGAATGACATACGCCGTTCCACGCGGGGATGCCAATCCGGACACTTTTTTTCTTCCGGAGCGTGTGGTATCCCTAGTACTCCGAACTACTCCAGCTACCCTAGTGACCCCTAGCTTCTGGATTTCTTTTTCCACTGGATGACATACGCCGTCCACTGGAAAAGGCAATCTGTTGGCTTGGTTTCCTAAACGTCCTATCTAGTCTTTCTATTAAGTGGATTGCGCCAACTCAATAGTCGTACTACTATGATAGTATTACCATGGAATTCACGCTTGGTA
The DNA here is from genome assembly GCA_951800035.1 of Linnaemya tessellans. Lineage (NCBI taxonomy): Eukaryota > Metazoa > Arthropoda > Insecta > Diptera > Tachinidae > Linnaemya > Linnaemya tessellans. The sequence continues at coordinate 80,812,255 of OX637533.1, read as the reverse complement.
ATATTACCTTCCTCACACAGCAGCCAGACACAAAACTGACAATTTATGCGTTGCGTTTCGCCTCTTATACCAAATTTCTGCTGCTATGTATTTTACTTCGGTTCTTTTTTATAATGTGTTTGCTTTACTACAGCACAACCACCATACACATGTGCGTACATTGTATCAGCACATCAACCACTCGTAGCTGATGATCATTAACGTGTTTATTGTACTACAACACAACCACCATATACATGTGTGTGCATTGTATCAGCACAGCAACCACTCGTAGCTGATGATCATTGACAGTGATCAGCATGACAATTGTATGGGACATGTAGTATGTGGCTACCGTTACTTATTTACTAAATAACAACGACAGATCATGCTTATGGTATAAGTAAGGTATGTATAAAAAATTTAGCGAAAATATGTGCTAAATAAACTGGAATTCATTCCTATAATAATATAAACTAATTTTACTTACAATATATGTAAATAACAATATAGAAATAATGCAAATAAAACTAATTTTCATTTTAATATAAAGGAACAATGCAAATATAAGTGATATTGATTCATTTCAGTCTTATAGGTTAATTTTCATTTTGATATAAATGAACAATGTAAAAATAATGTAAATAAAAGAAATATTGATTCATTCCAGTCTTATAAACTAATTTCATTTTAACAATATAAAAACCATGCAAATAAAAGTAATATTCATTCTTTCGTGCAGCAACTAAATCTACGGGGGCATCTTGATGACGTGTGCGCCAAAAACGAAGTGCTGACTTTTGTCTTCACAAAGTTTCTTTATTTTGGAAGCTTTACTAACGCTGTCTACCTGTTCGCAGAAAAGCTTCCAGGATTTGCGTTTGGCATCCCTTATTTTTTTATTGTAAACGTTAAGTTTATCTTTATATTCTTCCCAGTGTATATCGAGTCCCTTCCTACGGGCCCTATTAAAGAGCGTTCTGGTTTCTCTCCTGAGATTCATAAGTTGACCCGTCATCCAGGGTTTTTCTTTTGGGTTTCGCCTATTTCTGAGTGGACAACTGTCCTCAAAGGATTCCCTAATATCAGTACTTAGTCCATCTATCTCTGAATCTATGCGCCCTACAGTATCTACTGGTGGTGGATAGTTCTCGAGTTTGTTTTGTAAACTAGACCTAAATCTTGACCAGTCCGTCTTGGCCCTATTCCTAAATGTTATGGGGTTAGGATCAGGATGGTCTAAAGTCATGAAAATATAGCGATGATCAGAGAAGGAATGCATTTCCGACACGTGCCAATTGCTTATTTCATCAATTAAGTTTTCTGAGCATATAGTGATGTCAATAACCTCTTCCCTAATTCTGTTAATGAAAGTTGGTTCATTCCCAGTATTTACTGTGAAGAGGTTATTTGCCACTAAATATTCAAATAACGCATCACCTCTATTGAGGATTATTACCATATAAGGCGGAGAACATATCTTGAAATGAGGGCCAACTTTTATAGTCACCATAGAAGACACGGGTATCGCAGGGAGGTAAATTAATCATAGGCGCGGATTGCGCATTCGACCGTTCAGCCGACGCCACCAATTTCAGTTGCTCTATGTGACCCGTTATATAACATATACCTCTTGTAAAAGTACCATAATAAGAAAAGTACTTGGACTTTAGCTCCTTAACCTTTGGATCCTTAGCTTCATGAGCCGCAATCAACAAAGAGTCGTATGACGAACGAACATCTTCCCATAAACGCTTCAGTTCCTTTTCGTGCATACTCAAGTATCCAGCCTGATGTTCAGACACCGGTGTACTAGCAACATATGCCTCATAGCCTGCCAACCGATCGGCAGCCCGAATCAAATGAGAAAGATCCATTTTCGATCTCAAATTGTATGGAGAAATCTCGAAAATTTTGTTGTATTTTATAAACTCTGATAATCCGCAAAAGTGAAAAGACTCAATAAGTTCTTTTACTATTGGATTCCAATTAAAAGGATTTATAAATGATAAATTTATAAAAACAAATATTAAAAAAAATAAAATTTTATAACAGTGACTTTTTTACACAATGAGCTGAGATCGAAAAATTTTTTTAACAAAAAAGCGGATAGCAATCGGGTTAAAAGTTAAAAAAAATTATGAAAAAATCTGAAAATAAACTAATATATCAAAGCTCTTTTAAGTGTAAAAAAACACTCTGTTATAAAAAAAGGTATGTATAAAAACATGTTGAACACTAGTACTGTTTCGCATCAGTTACTGGTACTTTCAACGGGTTAATCGAATAAATGTATTTAATTAGAAAAAGGGGGTTAATCTAATATATTAATTATTAAATCCAGCAAATATTGTACTTTATTCGCATGAATCCAATAAATAATTAAAAAGAAATAAGTAATTTTATTCGGTTCACTTCAAACAGAAACCGATTTTGCGACGATTACATTGTTGCAGCACTAATGTGTGTTGGGTTGTGTGTGTATGTGACAAAGTTAAACTTGAGAGACAAACAAAACAAAAGCAACAAATAATTTGGTAGTTGATTTTTGTAAACACAAAAAATTAAATTTATTACACTCACCAAACACTAAGTTCACTATCGGGTTTTAAAATATTTAATTATAAAAAATTATTTGAACAAATCAAATGTTAATTTATTGCTCGTCGGATTTTTCTTTTGTTATTGTCCTTTTAATCAGTAAAATTAACGAGTGCACTTTTTATACCCTCCAAAAAAGAATTTGGAGGGTATATTCACTTTGTCATTCCGTTTGTAACGCATCGAAATATCCATCTCAGACCCCATAAAGTATATATATTCTTGATCAGTGATGAAATCTAAGACGAACTGTGCATGTCCGTCCGTCCGTCCGTCCGTCCGTCTGTGGAAATCACGATTCAGTCCAAACGAAAAGAGCTAGACTCTTGAAATTTAGCATAAATATATTTTAAAACTTAGAGCAGGTTAAGTTCGAAGATGGGCTAAATCGGGCAAGAGGGTAAAAAGTTCCCCTAAGAAGAACTAAACCAACCCAGAAAAAACAACATAATTTTTAAAGTTTTTTGGTTATTTTGTTAAGCAAATGATATATTTTTATGTCAAATACGGTCCAACGCCTTAAACTTGGTGCCATTAAATAAAATAAAAATATTTTTTGACCCCGCCCACTTTAGTGGGCGTTATTATAGGCAAAAATAGCATAAAAATTTAACAAATTGTTTTACTTAAGCCTACATTCCTTAAAAATAACACTTTTAAGCTTTAATGACGAAGCTGAGACGAAACCTGGTACTACTCTGCCCTACCCCCTCCTTCCCCTTCGCCCTCTAAACGACCCTACCAAAAAAAAATTTTATACCCTCCAAAAAAGAATTTGGAGGGTATATTCACTTTGTCATTCCGTTTGTAACGCATCGAAATATCCATCTCAGACCCCATAAAGTATATATATTCTTGATCAGTGATGAAATCTAAGACGAACTGAGCATGTCCGTCCGTCCGTCCGTTCGTCTGTGGAAATCACGATTCAGTCCAAACGAAAAGAGCTAGACTCTTGAAATTTAGCATAAATATATTTTAAAACTTAGAGCAGGTTAAGTTCGAAGATGGGCTAAATCGGGCAAGAGGGTAAAAAGTTCCCCTAAGAAGAACTAAACCAACCCAGAAAAAACAACATAATTTTTAAAGTTTTTTGGTTATTTTGTTAAGCAAATGATATATTTTTATGTCAAATACGGTCCAACGCCTTAAACTTGGAGCCATTAAATAAAATAAAAATATTTTTTGACCCCGCCCACTTTAGTGGGCGTTATTATAGGCAAAAATAGCATAAAAATTTAACAAATTGTTTTACTTAAGCCTACATTCCTTAAAAATAACACTTTTAAGCTTTAATGACGAAGCTGAGACGAAACCTGGTACTACTCTGCCCTACCCCCTCCTTCCCCTTCGCCCTCTAAACGACCCTACCAAAAAAAATTTTTTTTTTTAAATTTTGTATATAATCATTCCAAGCATTAATCTTTAGAGTTTTATGACTGCCGATTTCTGCCCTACCTCCCCCCCCCCCCCAAACTTTTCCTTTGCCCCCTAAATGACCCTACCAAAAAAAATTTTTTTATTTTAAATTTTGTATATAATCATCCCAAGCATTTATCTTTAGAGTTTTATGACTGCCGATTTCTGCCCTACCCCCCGCCCCCCTCTTCCTTTGCCCCCAAAATGACCCTACCAAAAAAAAAATGTTTATTTAAATTTTGTATATAATCATCCCAAGCATTTATCTTTAGAGTTTCATGACTGCCGATTTCTGCCCTACCCCCTTCCCCCCTCTTCCTTTGCCACCTAAATGACTACCAAAAAGGAATTTTTTTTAAATTTTGTATATAATCATCCCAAACATTTATCTTTAGAGTTTTATGACTGCCTGTTGCTGCCCTACCCCCTCCTCCCCCTTTGCCCGCTAAATGACCCTATTAAAAATAAATATAAATTTTTTTTTTATTTTGTGTATAATCATCCCAAGCATATATTTTTACAGTTTTATGTGTATTTGTTTCTGCCCTACCCCCTCTCCCCCTTTGCCCTTTAAATGACCCTATCAAAAAAAAGAAATTTTAATTTTGTATATAATTATACCAAGCATTTATTTTTAGAGTTTAATGACAAAGGTGAAATGTTTCCCCCACAGCCCTTGCCAGAGCGACCCCGCCAAAATACAGTTTTTATAGCCTCCAAAGAGAATTGTGATGAAGTCTAAGACGGTCCAGCAATGCCCATACGTTCGTCTGTGGACAACATGATATTGTCTGTTTTTTAACCCCGCCCCCTTTAGTGGGCGTTGACTTACGATATTATATAAAGGAACTCTGTTCCACCAAGTTAAACATATCAAATTCACTTACTAAATATTTGGAGGGTATTTAAGATTCGACCCGGTCGAATATAACGTTTTTACTTGTTTTCTTTCTCTTTCAAGCGCAAACGGGTAATATGCACAAAAAATAAAACGCGCTTGGAAAAATAACAGCAATGGAATTCTTTGAATTTTAAAAAATTTTTTGTATACATATGTATGTATTCAGTTTTCTTTAAAATATTTCTTTAAACAACAAATTTTCTTTAATTAGTATACAAATGTATATACATGCATATACAAATTAAAAACTTCTACGTACGTACATACTCGTACATAAACACCAAGTGCATACACTTTAAAGAAAGGTTGATTAACACAAGAAAATATATGTATTCACTTCACTTTTTGTTTTGCCGACGGCAAATGATAAAAAAATGTGTATGCTTTTATATTTTCTTTAAATTGTTTCTGATTGTCCCACACTTTTTATTACAATTTTTTAAATAAAAATCACGCAACTCACCTTTAAATAAGAGTGACGGGTAGTGAAGAATAAAAAAATGGGCTTGCTATCTTCTTGCTATTTTCTTCAAAAAATATTTCAAGGACTCGGGGGCCTTATATCCGGCTCGAAGGATCAAAATGTTTCCCAAAAATATGTTCTCGAAAATATAGAAGAAAAAACAAAACGGGTTAAATATATAAAAGTAATTGTAGTTCAGATTTTTTCTCTTTGGTTTTTTCTATACGTACCGTACTCGATTGGGTTCACAATGTAAGTAATTTCTTTACATCAAACACAACATTTACACAACAATATGACAAATAAAAACATAGAATCGTCCACTGAACAGTAATCAGTGGGCGTTCACACTATGCGCGTAAACAGTGACGAAGCTGAGACGTAACCTGGTACTACTATGGCCTACCCCCTCCTCCCCCTTTGCCCTCTAAGTGACCCTATAAAAAAAAATTTAAATTTTGTATTTAATTATCCCAAATATTTATTTTTGGGGTTTTATGACAAAGATGAAATGTCTCCCGACAGTCCTTGCCAGAGCGACCCCACTAAAATACAGTTTTAATACCTTCCAAAGAGATTTGGACCCCATAAAGTATATTCTTGATCAGTGATGATATAGTCTATTTTTGGACACCGCCCCCCACGTTGACGTACAATATTATACGCAAAAATAGTGTAAATATTGAACAATTGGTATTCCTTAAGCCTATAAGAAGCTGAGATGTTCTCTAATCTTGCAGAGGTGAAACGGCCCTTCCTGGAATGACTCTCTAATAATAGAGATTAAAAATTGGGTACAGAGATGTCTTAAAGGAACTCTGTCTCAAACATTTTAAATTTACTTAATAAATATTTGGGGGATATTTAAGATTCGACCCGGTTTAACGTTTTTACTTGTTTGATATTAATTTAATTTTTCCTGAAGTATAAAATAAGTTTAATTCACTAAAAACACAAAATTTTGAATTTATGTGGGTACTTTTATGTACCAAAAATATTTAGATTTTCCAACTCTGAAAGCGAATTTTTTTATCAATGCAATTTTTACTGGGGTGTAACATAGTTTTACTTGACAAAAAAATTAAAATTTTTAAACTTTTTGGTCACTTTCATGTACCACAAAATATTTCATTTGTCCAACAATGTAAATTTTGATTTTAATACCAATTTTGTTCTTCTTGAATTATAAAATAATTTTAATTCGCAAAAACAACGTCAATTGCCTTTGTGGTTACTTTTATGCATAAAAAATATTTCAATTTCCCAACCCTGGAAACAAAATTTTATTTTGTTTTGTGTTTTTTACCAATGCATTTCTTAATGAGGCATAAAATAGTTTTACTTAAGAAAAACTTGAAATTTTTAACAATTTTAGTTATTACATGTGCTACAAAATACTGAATGGGCAAAAAAAAATTTCCTCCTCCCCCTTTGCATCCTAAATGATCCTATCAAAAAATTTTTAATTTTGTATAAAAAACATTTATTTTTAGAGTTTTATGACCACCGATTCCTACCCTACCCGCTCCTCCCCTTTTGCCCCCTAAATGACACTACCAAAAAAAAATTTATTTTGTATACAATTATCCCATGCATTTATTTTTAGAGTTTTATGACTGCCTTTTTCTGCCCTACCCCTCCTCCCCCCTCCCAATGCCCATACGTTCGTCTGTGGAAAACATGATATTGTATATTTTTGAACCCCGCCCCCTTTGGTGATTATTGTATAAAGGAAGGGATATTATATAAAGGGACTCTGTCCCACCAAGTTAAACATTTTAAATTCACTTACTAAATATTTGAAGTGGTAGTTAAGATTCGACCCGGTCCAATATAACGTAAATCAAATCAAAAAAGAAAGTATTTAATTAGAACCAAAAGGGAATTCATTATAAACTAAATAAAAGTTAACTTTTGTTTAAAAAATTGGTATTAAATTTGTCACACTTTAACTTTTCACTTTTTCCCTTTATTCGATGTGTCTTGTCAAACACCAGATCAATAATTGAAGCATATATTATGTGCACAACTCACCAAATAAATGAATAACGGATTATTTTTTTATGCTTTTGAGTACAGGCATAACTTCAAATTAACACCTCTTCGATAACAAAGGGACAGAAAAGTGTGAATTGACACTTATTCGATAACAAAGGGACAGAAAAGAGTGAATTGACATCGCGAAAGACAACATTGAGTCAGAAAAATAACCGAAAAATGGGTCAATTGACAAAATAAAACTGCAGGGTATCTCTACATATGTTGATGTATTTGTGTAAGGTGGCAACACAGGTTTACCACAATACAATATCTTACAACCGCGCATCATCGCACGAGTCAACGCCATCTTACTTCCCACAACGACTCGTACTACTTACTTGCACAGCGCATCATTGTATTGTCACTACTATTTTCTATCGTTAAATAAAACATTATTAAATAAATAACAAATAACACGTTATATAAGAGTTATTTACAACATAGTGTTTTATTTACATGGTGCCGGAACCCATCTTATGTATTAAAGTCAACTCTTGAGCCTAGAGGGAGAAAATAGGCAAACCAATTCTGTGACGAAGTGTTCAAAAAATGGCGGATACGTGTAATTTCCTGAGGCCACCAAAACAGCTGATAATAGAACATGACAAAGATATGGGAAAGGAGTGGAAGCTATGGAAGCAACAATACGAATATTTTGAAGTTGCTACAGGCTTAAGTGGAAATCCACCAAACATACAATAAGCAACGTTCATGTCAGCTATAGGTCATGCAGCAATTCAGATATATAATTCATTGCCGGCCACAAGTAATGAGACAATAGTCCAAGTGAAACAAAAATTTGAACTTTATTTTACACCAAAGTTAAACATCACCTTTGAGAGATATGATAGTCTTGTGCGAGATCAATTGCTGTCGGACGATATTACACTAGATAAAGCGCTGCAAATCTGCCAAGCTACGGAACTAGCACAAAAACAAACTGCGGAGATAAATAATGAAAATGAAAAAAGTGTAACTATGGTAAAGAAATTTAATAACACCAAAACGTTTGATTGCCGTAATTGCGGAACAAATCATAGAGCGCGCAATTGTCCAGCCTATCGCCATATGTGCAAAAAATGCAGAAAGAAACACCATTTTGAGAATATGTGCAGAGCCAAAGAAAATAAAAAATTTTATAAAAACAGGGATGTAGCATATTGTGAACAAGAAATTTGTACAGAAAGCAGCGACAGTGATCCCGAACTTTTTATCGGTTGTGTTACTAATACTAAAAACAAAGAGAATTTTACAGAAATGATAACAATTGAGAACATCAATTATGCCATCAAACTTGATACAGGTGCCCAATGTAACGTACTGTCAAAAAACGTGATAAATCACTTAAAGATTAGTAATAATCAAATAACAATCAGACCGAGTAGCGTAAAGCATCTTGTATCATTTGGCAATCATAAAATGAGAGTTCTAGGTGAGGCCTTATTAACAAAAGAAAATTGCAGAATTAACTTCAAAATAGTTAGTGAAAATGTAATGCCGATTGTCGGAGCAGAGTCGTGCGAGAAGTTGCAATTAGTCAAGAGAGTACAGGAGCTCCTAGTCAACGAAAATTTGTTTGAAGGCCTTGGGTGCATAAAAGATTTTATCTACGATATAGATTTAGTAGAGAACCCAAATTTTGAAATCTCTCCAGCCAGACGTGTTGCATTCAAAATTAGGGATCAAGTGAAAGAGGAACTTGATAACATGGTCAGAATGGGAGTAATACAACCAATAAATTTGCCAACCCCTGCAGTATCCCCAATGGTAGTGGTACGGAAAAACAATAAAATTAGAATTTGCATAGATCCCACAAGTGTAAACAAAAATATTAGACGTCGGCACTTTCCAATGAATACTATTGAGGAAATAAGTGCCTAGCTCAAAGGAGCAAAATATTTTTTAATTCTGGATTGCAAGAAGGGTTTTTGGCAAGTCCCAGTCACCAATCGCACAAAACAAATATTAACATTCTCAACAGCACCAGAGGTGTTTCAGAGTATAATGCAACATCTTTTTGCACACGTTCCAAACGTAAAAGTAGCCGTAGATGATATTTTAATACATGCAAAAAATTTAAACGAACTACGTGCAACGTCAGCCAAGGTCATTAAAATTATCGAGAAAAGCGGACTTAAACTAAACAAAGAGAAATGTATATTCGAGCAAAAGAAAGTTAAGTGTCTAGGACATATTATTAGCGATACTGGCCTACATCCTGATCCAGATAAAATAGAGGCAATAAACCAGATGAAATCTCCTAATAATCGAAAACAACTCCAAAGAGTCCTAGGTAAATTTACGTATAACTGCACCATTACGGGCATTACTAGAAAAATCAAATACTTTTTACTGGGATACAATCCCACAACAATCATTCGAAAAATTTAAACAAATTATTAGCAAACCACCGGTATTAAAATTGTATGACGTGAATAAAGACGCAAAGCTACAAGTAGACTCCAGCTCCTATGCTATGGGGGCAGTACTTCTGCAAGACGATCAGCCAGTAGCTTAAGCTTCTAAGTCCCTTACAGAGTGTCAGTCAAGGTATTCACAATTAGAAAAAGAGGCACTTGCGGTTAAATTTGGTTGCGAGAAATTCCACCAGTACATATGGGGTAAACAATTAATCGTAGAATCCGACCATAAGCTTCTAGAATCAATTTTTAAAAAACCAATACATTCATCACCTACTAGGTTGCAAAGAATCCGATTAAGTCTCTTAACATATGTCCCAAAAGTTATGTATAAACCAGGGGTAAAAATGCACCTAGCTGATCCGTTGAGTCGTGACTGCGTGAATAAAACCAACAATGAAAAAGAAGAACACCTAGAAATACAAACAATTTTGACAATCTCTGACAAGGAATCACAAAATCTAGAGGAAGAAACCAAAAATAATAAAACCTGTCAAGAACTCATTACCCTGATTCGTAAAGGGTGGCCACAGTCAAAAGAAGAGCTGCCTATCGACCTTAAACCATACTGGCATTACAGAGATGAACTTTCGACCAACGACGATGGCATCATTTTTAAATCCTCAAAGGTCTTTATACCCTTGAGAATGCGAGCAAGTCTGTTAAAGTACATACACGTCGGTCATTTTAGTTATGCCAAGTGTGTAAGAATGGCTAGAGAGTCAGTATTTTGGCCAAGAATGAGCAAAGACATTCATGACTACTTTGAAAAGTGTGCAGCATGTCAGGTCTATAGATGCAAGAATATAAAACTGAATATTGCTGAAAAAAACATTCCGAACCAATCACTTCAACAATCACGAGTACATAGTCTTCATTGATAGTTATACAGGCTACCTGAGGTTTCAGAAGTTATTCGATACCACACCAAAACAGGTAATCTTGTTCTTAAGAGATATATTTTCCACGTTTGGACCCCCTCTCACCTTAGAAACAGAAAATGGGCCACAATTCTCAAGCAATGAGTTTAAACATTTCTCAACCAGCTGGAAATTTAACCACTGTACGAGCTCACCTTACCATCCAAGAGGCAATGGATTAACAAAAAAGCAATGCAGATCGCAAAAAACATTTTAAGAAACTCAGCATATGACAACAGCGACCACTTCTTAGGGGTTCTTAACTACATGAACACACCTCGTGGTAATCTCGGATCACCATCTCAACGTTTATTTAGCCATGGAATTCGAAGTATGTTGCCAAGGGCAAGAGAAGCATTATTAACAACAGAAAACAAACATACGGCTGAATACTTAGGGGCAGAAAGAGGAAAACAAAGGGCATATGCAAACCGTGGCACTATAACTAATCCGAACCAGTACGCGCAGGGAGAAACTGTCATTACACGCTCCAATAACCAAAAAACATGGAAACCAGCTACAATCCAAACAAAAATCCACCAACGATCCTATGTAGTGGAAGATGATATGAGACGACAATATCGCAGGAATTCACAAGACATCCGGCCAACGCAAGCAAAGGTACACCCAACACCAGAAGTTACCGCTGAACACGAAGTTGCCACAGAACCTAAGCAGATAGAGACCAACGTTTCATCAGATCCAATCAGTCCTCAAGCAGTGCCTGTCCGAACAGAAGCTAAAACTTCGTTAAGGAACAAACCTAAATCACCACCTTTGAGAAGGTCCTCCAGGGCCATAACTAAACCCAAAAGGTGGCAACACAGATTTACCACAATACAATATCTTACAACCGCGCATCATCCCACGAGTCAACGCCATCTTACTTCCCACAACGTCTCGTACTACTTACTTGCACAGCACATCATTGTATTGTCATTAATAATACTATTTACTATCGTTAAATAAAACATTATTAAATAAATAACAAATAACGCATTATATAAGAGTTATTTACAACATAGTGTTTTATTTACAATTTGTACGAAAGAAAAGTACATGAACAATTTGAAGACTCGTGTTTGTGTGTGAAAAAAGTACTTGTACGCTTATAATAAGTACATTTCTGTACGGACATTTTTGCTGTTGCAGTTGGAAACATTTACTAAACGCAAATAATACATCCGATATCATATGAAGGAACTCTGTCCCACGAAGCTAAACATTTTATATTTACTTACTAAATATTTGGAGTGTATATAAGATTCGACCCGGTCGAATATAACGTTCTTACTTGTTTATTTTTAATTCATTACAATCGTAAGTAATAATTTCGTTAAAATTTTTAAATATAAGTATTCCTGGCATTACCTCTAACGCAGAGGATTCTTGTGCCTTTTTAGCTCACATTGTGCTTCCTGGAACTTTAAAATATTTTCCATGCATTTATTTTCTATTCTTACCAATTTTTTACTATATTATCGTTAACATTTCTATTGAAGATATTAGTATCATTATCAATTAATACCTCATATGTATCGAAGACTAAAGACTTGTTCGCGGTATTTGGTACAGGAACAAATGTTATTCTAGATGATACGTTACTGGAAAGTTGTGGTATCAACAATGTTAGAATAATATTATGGTCTTCGGCAATGATCGCGATTTTCATTCTGCTGTAACTGTCAAAGTCGCTAATTAAATTAATTTCTCTTTCTGTAAGTATATCGGAAGGAATTATGCCTAGTTTACAGGAAAAAATTATCTGTCCAATAGCATCGATGTGGTTTCGAAGGAGAGATATATCGTTGTCAATTCTGTATTTCTGTTCGATAAATTCTATTTCGTCCTCTAATGTTCTTATCTTGTTCTGTGAATCGTCTTTAAATTTATTTATGTATCCACTAATGAGTACCTGTTGTCTATTGATATGGGTCGTGATATTTCTGTCCTGTTAGTGGTCTCGCATGTTTGTTATTGCATCGTAAATTGTTTTCTGATTTTCACTGTCCATAGATCCTGCTATGAATTTTAGCTCTTTTCCTAAAACATTCATCAGACCTCGCCTTTGTTTCGTATGTACGTGCAGGTTGCTTATTTTTGTTTTTAATAGTATAAGGTTTTTAGTGATAGTATACAAAAGACGTTTGTCCTCGAATGAAATGGAGTACCTTGTCATAATTTCTTATTGTCTTTTCTTCTCCTACTTTGATAGACATGAACCCATTATTGTTTGTCAAGTCGTGAATCTGAAGTTGTTGAGTGTTTACTATTGCGACGGAAGTCAAAATAATCATTAAAGTCAGCATTGCTAATCCTGGGGATAAAATGAAGGTTGCTTTTATTGCTATTCTTGCCTGATTTTAGTTTTATGCACAATTCTGCCGGACTGCGTTTTAATCGTATTATATTTTTCTGCCACAATTTCTCTTTTGTGTCTGGCAGACAATTTATTCCCTAGTCTTCTATTCAATTTAACGAAAATTTCTTCTCCTTGCTTATAATCTGTTGGGGGAAATCTTTTCGAGTTATGATAAGTTAGGTCAGCCATTTGCTTTTTTGAAAGCTTTTTAATTGTCTCATTAGTATCCTTTTCCAGCAATTCTGGATCGTTACTCACGCGTCGACCGAAGAATACCTCTAAGGGTCTCCTCCCGGTAACCGAATGAATGGAATAATTGTATTCTTTTACAGATCTATCCAGTAATTCCTGAAATGTGCGATGAGTTTGGTCAACCTGAAGACAACGCATGACTCCTTGTAGTGTAGAGTTGAATCGTTCCACTTGGTCGTTCGAGCAACTAGTATATGGGGTAGTTCTAAAAATCGGAATTCCTAACTCATTTTCTATCATAAAATTGATGGAATCAGAGTTGAAAGACTTCTGTAAAGAACTACTGACTCTGGTACCATGGAAAAAAGGATGTCTCTTAGAGATTGCCGTATATCCTCCGCTGCTGGAGAGTTGATTAGTTTTGCCATTGAGAACTTATCTATACCCGTCAAAAGCAATGTTTTTCCCATCGCTTGTATATTTCTATTTTTGGCTGATGCCGATAATATTTGTTCAATTTTTAAAATTTTTTTGATTTTCTTTGCCGTGCCGGGAAAATAATACTTTTCTAAAATCTGAGTTCTGTTTTCTTTAGCGTTTCTATGTGTTCTATTATGGAATCTAACTATTATATATTCCTGCTGTTGGTTGTCTACTATGTCTTCGACTTCCACCTGCGTAAATTTTATTTTTTATTTATTAAAATGCAAAGGGTACACTTGCTGAATTCTCCCCATTATGTTTTCATCTGTTTTTATTCAGTTTATAACTGATGGATTTAGATAGCGTTTTAAAATATAGGCGAGTGTTCCTTCTGAATAGCTTGGTTCCGTAATGATATGTCGGTCGGTGGTAAGTTGGAAACACAATTTTAAATTGATACGTCAAAGCGACGTCTGTCGTTAAAAATATCTGGTTTTTAAATGCGTTTATAGGGGATTCTATACTTAATATTAATCCGTGAGATGAGCTTTCATCAGAATTTGTAGATATTGATAATGTGTTAAAGGGTGATTCCTGTGTCGGTATTCTGGACAAAGCGTCTGCAACTACATTTGTTTTACCGGGTTTGTAAAACAAATCGTAATTATACTCCTCCAAAATCGCTTTCCATGTTTTCATTTGGCTATTATGGTTTTTATTACTAAGCGCATATGCTAGTGGTTGATGGTCTGTATAGACTTTGACCTTCACCGAACCGTATAAGTAATTCCTGAGTGAGTTTAACGCCCAATTGATGGCCAGCATTTCTTTCTCATTTGGGGCGTAATGTTCCTCCGCTTTATTGAGAGTTATCTATATAAACGCTATAGGCTTATCATCTTGGGACAGAACTGCGCCGATTGCAAAATTAGAGGCATCACTTATTAGTTGAAAGTCCTTCCCGTAGTCTGGGTAGGCGAGAATAACGTGCTCAGACATAACTGAACTTTTTACTTTGTTGAAAGATTCCACTGCTTCTTTGCTTAGAAACATTTTTACATTTGATGATTTATTTTTGGAGGTTCGACCTCCTTCCCCTCTTAAAAGGGTTTACCAATTTTTGTATTGTCTGACATACCTAGGAAACTAGGGTGTTGCTTTAGTGTTTCTGGTTGTGGGAAATTGGCGATAGCCTCCACTTTTGCTCGATTGGTTTTTACGCCATTTTCGGATATAACAAAGCCTAAAAAACCTACATATTTAAAAAAAAAAATACATTTGTCGAGATGAAAAGCTTTTTTCTCAATGTTGTCGTAGCAGCATATATTATTTTATTTTATTAGGTCAATAGATATTTAAATTCTTCCTGACTAAAATATGAATAACTGAACAATATTATATAGAAATAATTGGTTTAACAATTTAGATATGAAGTAAGATTTCTTTTCAGTACGTTATTACTGTCTGCTAAGTTAATAATCTGTTAACATTTATAAAAGTTGACACATGCACGACGAAAAGAATCATTATTAGCATATACAGAACGTTAATATTTTAATGCCAAGAGTTCAAACATCAACATCACCATGAATCAGGCCCAGAACGAATAAAGCGGTCAGCATCGATCGACGACTTTTTAGAGTAGGCAATTTTATTAAAGCAAGTCTACTATGATATGGTGGCAGTACATAGAAATTCCAACCAAGACCACGAAGACAGAAAATTAAAAATTGTTTTTGTACCGATTCAATACTATTAATATGAATAGTGTAACAAGGATCTCAAACAATTGATCCATACCCCAGAATTCGTTGAACAAGAGAAGTATATAAACGTTTTGTAATATAAGGATCAAGAAATTCCTTAGAGCAGCGTTTCATGAATCCAAGTACCCCATAGGCTTTATTTACCATTATGGAGATGTCATCACGAAAGTTAAGCCTATGATCTAACAGTATCCCAAGATCCAATATATGGTCTGAACTTTATCTAAAATATCGTTGTCTATATAATGAGAACGTGTCGGAAAAATGACAGTGATGTAGCGCAGTTTCTAAGGATACAGCTAGGTATAACATGAGGACCTGGGATAGACGAGTGTTTGAGCGACTTTAAGTTCGGTAAGAAAACTCCGCATGAATGACTTGTATAAGGATAAGTTGTAGCGCTTTCATAGCACTTTGTAGAATAATTTGTTGAAGTCGGCAAATATATTGCTTATTGAGACATCGTCGTTAGCAGTGAAAGAACCATACTTCAAATGCTTTGGATAACCTGAAGAGCGGCGCTTGAAGTCAACAAAATTATAGAAAGATTTACGGGTTGTTTTTATATTCCGTTTAATACGACTTATTTATATTAATTGTATGCAAATTTGTTAGCAGTGTTGTATTCAGATCTTGCTATAGCATATTTGCGAAAATCATCAGTAGCACCACTTCTCTTATATATAATGAAACATCTATTTTTCTTATTTTTATCATATCGTAAGTTGATAATTCCAGGGTGGACCATTGCTGCGATAGATATATATTTTTGGAACAGTTATATTATGCAATATTGTGTAAGTGTCAGTGAGTGTTTGTGCTTCGTCCCGTCCGCACGCGTTTTCTTTTTGTAGTCCGCACGTCTACTGTTTTGTTATTTATATTTACCAAATTATTTGTGTTTAATTGAAACAAAAAAAAAACAATATCAACATAAACAATATCAACAAAAAACTACATGCACATTAATAAAATAAAACAATTTTGCAAAGAAAAGTAACATACATACCATCAACACCAAATCAAAAAAAAATAGAATTAAAATTTAAAACAAGAAAACAAAAAAAAAATCGATACAATTTAATAACAAATAAAACAACAAAAACACAATAGCAATAAATTGAAGGAAAATAAACGGCAGTTTTTTTTGTGTTAATCAGTGACGGTCATCTGTAACAGTGATGGCACCGTGGAACAAAGTGACCAGCTCAGGGCTTTTATGTCCACTTCGGCGATTGTGCCTCTCCCCCTCCCCTATCTAACAATAATAATTTTGTATTGTTGATTCCGGCTTGGAGGTTGCTGTTTGGTTGCCTGGTGGTGAAGGTATAGCACTGACCACCTGGTAGCCACTGAAAAGCAGTAATCACCATCGTTGGAGTCAATATTAACAAAATAGACGACTATTTGGATTTCCCTTGACCTATTTAATGACAGGTAGATTCAGAATTGACTTCTGCAACATACGAGGCTTGAGAGCGAACTTCTTCTCAGTTTATGCTCACGTTTGTCTCTATCGGCCGGATGTTTTAGCCCTAAGAGAAACCCAGGTATCTGAGGATGCTGACCCACAGGATTTTTATGTGCCTGGGTATCAACTTCTGTCCCTTTTTAACTTTCATCGCGGTCTTGCATTATATATACGCAATGATGTTGTTTACCAAAGCCTGCAATTACTAGGCTTGAATGATCCAGAATTTAGCTGCCTTTGGGCTAAATTCAAGATCGGGGCACATAGTTTGCATTTCGGATTCCTTTATAGAAGTCCAAACGAGGGAAGGGAACAAACTTTATCGGGCTTCGATTCCCTTTCCGATTCTATAGCAAAAATCCTCGAAAGTTGTCCGGACAGTGAAATTGTTATTGCTGGAGATTTCAATTTCCACAACTCATCGTGGCTTCGCCATTCGAGCCACACAACTTCAGAGGGCCAATATGTTGAGTTATTCGCCGCGCATAATCACCTAGCGCAACTAGTGAATGAACCAACACATATACCGTGTGTTGAAGGGCACCAACTAAATACGCTTGATTTGTTCCTAACTTCACACCCTCAAAAGTATGAAGTGAACGTCAGTTCACCTCTCGGTAATTCGGATCATTGTATCATCTCCGCTTCTTTTTCGTTCTCGGCACTTCGAAACGTTTCACCCACAGCCACGAAACTTTTAAAATACGTATACGAAAAAGCTCGTTGGGCAGAGCTCAACGATTCTATCGTACTTTCAATTGGAAACAATGTTTCTTAGATAAAAATATCGATTTAATGGCGGAAATGGTTGGAAATATAATTTTGCTGGGAATGAAATACTTCATCCCATCCAAAAAATATTCGGTTAAGCCGAGACAAAAATCTTGGTTTAACCAATCTTGCAAAGAGGCAATCAGATCCAGAGAGGAAGCATTCAGTACTTGGCGGAATAACAAAAACGCAAATACTGATGCGCTGCGAGGTCTTCGTGTGCCAGAGTGCTAAGACGTGAAAAAGCTTTATACGAGCAGCGCCTTCGTGCTAAAGTTCTTACCGCCACGAGAGGTAGTAAAAGCTTCTGGTCATTCGTTAGAAGAGTAAAGGATAATCTCTTTTAAGGGATGATCAAATATTCACTGAACCTGTTGATAAAGCTAACCTTTTGGCTGAGATGTTTGCAGGTAATTCTTGCTTGCCAGGTAGCAATCAGCAATTGCCCGTGGTGGAAAGAGTATCAGTTACTATGCCAAGAATATTCTTTCGACCACGTGCAGTTAAAAAAGTTTTAGCGAATCTCAACATAAACAAGTCTCCTGGGCCGGATGGCATTCCAGCACTGGTCTTGAAACAGTGTTTTTCGACGCTAGCGCGTCCATTGGCTAAGCTATTTAGTGCATCGTACCATGCCGGTAAATTTCCGATGTGTTGGAAGTTAGCCAATGTAACGCCGATCCCTAAGAAGGGAGAGGCGCAATACCAAGAAAATTACCGCCCAATTGCAGTCTGTTCTGCAATTTCCAAGGTCATGGAAAGTATGACCAACTTCCACCTGGTAAGGTATCTGGAGACCAACACCTTACTTAACGACCGGCAGTATGGTTTTCGTAGAGCTCGCTCTACAGGAGACCTGCTCGCTCTGTTAACAGAAAAATGGTGCAATTCGATTCACCATTTCGGCGAGAGTAAGGTGGTGGCTCTAGATATCTCAAAAGCATTTGATAGAGTGTGGCATGATGCACTTCTGTCAAAACTGACTGCTTTTGGTGTCGGTGATGATTTCTCTCGCTTCATAGCGAGCTTCCTCAGAGACCGCACTATACGAGTTGTTATAGACGGGGTCTCATCAAACGAGTTCAAGGTAAATTTAGGGGTGCCGCAAGGCTCTGTTCTATCTCCTACTCTCTTCCTCATCTTTATATATGACCTTCTATGTCAAACTTCAAACCCTATCTACTCTTTCGCGGATGATAGCAGCATTATCCATTCTTTCTCTTTCACCAGCCAGCCAAGCCTGGAGGAGATTAACGCCAGAAGACAAAGAATGAACAAGTCGCTCACAAGTGATCTCGTGCCAAAGTCCGAAAGGGTTCACTTTAACCCTCATAAGACGCAGTGCTGCGTGCTTACGCATAGGCTACTGCTAGAAGGTTCTGCGCCATCCGTGTTTATGGATGGTATAAGTATTGTGGGATCAGAAGCTCTTGATGTTGTTGGTATGAAAATACAGTGCGACTTTCGATGGACTGATCACATCTTTCATATTTCAAAAGAAGCATTCAAATGCCTCGGCTTTTTAAGACGGTGTAAGACATACTTCACCTCAACTGATCTCTCCACTGTATATACCACCTACATCCGATCTAAAATGGAATACAACTCTCATGTATGGGCCGGTGCTTCAAAGTCTGTTTTGAAGTTGCTTGACCGCGTACAAAAGAGAGCGAAGAAGCTCATCGGTGACAGTAGGGTAGCCAACTCTATTGACTCACTGGAGCATCGACGCAACGTGGGGTGTGTTTCACTGTTCTACCGATACTACAACGGAATGTGTTCTGGTGAAATAAGGGAGCTTGTGCCGGATAACCGTTTATTTCTGCGAGCTACCCGCTCTTCGCATAGGGCACATCCTTTTGTGTTTGAGTTGTCAGTGAATCGCACCACGCATTACAGAGAGAATTCGTTCTTTGGCCGAACGGTTCGTATGTGGAACAAACTTCCAGCAGAGGTCTTTCCTGTCAGTTTTAACTTGGGGAGGTTCAAATTGAACGTCCACAAACACTACTCCTTCCCATAACCAACTTTCCTAGTTCTGGCACAATGCATCGTATATGTAGGGGTCATCCCCTGAGTGCTGGTCCAAGAAAAAAAAAAAAAAAAAGCTTGATAACATATTAGCGCAGAATCGCAATTCACATTAGATAAAATAAAATGAAGTTCAGTATAGTTCGTGCGGGTAAAACGGTAAGATTGAAAAGTTTTCAAATCTTGTTTTTTAATCATAAAATTTGTATTATTCGACAGTGATAAATCAATTTCGAAAGGAGGGTATTGAAGGTCCACGGGATGAGTCAAAGGTAGTGTATTACATTGATGAAATCCCATACGATTATTAACGAAAGCAAAATCAAGAAGATTTCTGAATTCAATTGTTATGTGGTTTAGTTGAAAAAACCTACATGAATGAAGGGAATGTATAAAATCACACAAGATTGTTGGTAACATGTAATTACTAACAAAAGATTTAATCCATTTTACGTTTGGAATATGAAAATCGCCAAGAATAAGCATTATATCAGATACGTCTAATTGATTCAAAACGTAGTTAATAGCGGAAAAATGTTTACTATATACCACAAAATATGAGTTAGGTCGTATATATGAACATGTGACAAATAAGTATCGGTTACCGACATGAATTTTAACTGCAATAAATTCAATTTCCTCAGAGTTTGATAATTTGGTGTTGAGACCTCTTACATTTTGATAAATAATATTAATGGGATTATCGGTCGATAATTGCATTAGTTTTTTGAAGACAATGATTGCGGCAGATGAGCAATGTTAGCTGTTGAAGTAATTTTGTACTCATATTCACGAACAAGGGCATTAGGCGGCCAAAAATCTTGATTAACAACTGTATCAAAGTAGTCCTGAAGAACAATTATTTTAAACGATGCTTTATTTCATGGCTCAAAATATTTAAATTTGATTACAGTAACAGCAATATTGAAGCCAATCTTATCCATTATATAGCGTTTTACGACGTCATTATTTTTTTTTTTTTAGACCAGCACTCAGGGGATGACCCCTACATATGCGATGCATTGTGCCAGAACTGGGAAATTGGTTGTGGGAAGGAAGATAGAGGGAGTAGTGTTTGTGGACGTTCGATTTGAACCTCCCCAAGTTAAAACTGACAGGAAAGACCTCTGCTGGAAGTTTGTTCCACATACGAACCGTTCGGCCAAAGAACGAATTCTCTCTGTAATGCGTGGTGCGATTCACTGACAACTCAAACACAAAAGGATGTGCCCTATGTGAAGAGCGGGTACCTCGCAAAAATAAACAGGGCACAAGCTCCCTTATTTCACTAGAACACATTCCGTTGTAGTATCGGTAGGACAGTGAAACACATCCCACGTTGCGTCGATGCTCCAGTGAGTCAACACAGTTAGGGTAGCTAGCTGTCACCGATGAGCTTCTCCGCTCTCTCTTGTACGCGGTCGAGCAACTTCAAAATAGACTTTGAAGCACCGGCCCATACACGAGAGTTGTATTTCATCTTTGGTCGGATGTGGGTGGTATATATATTGAGGAGATCAGTTGGGGTGAAGTATGTCCTACACCGTCTTAGAAAGCCGAGAGATTTGAATGCTTCTTTTGAAATTGAAAGATGTGATCAGTCCATCGAACGTCACACTTTATATTCATAACAAGAAAATCATGAGCTTCTGATTCCCCAATACCTATACCATGCATAAACACGGATGGCGCAGAACCTTATACCAGCCGCCTATGCGTAAGCACGCAGCACTGCGTTTTATATGGGTTAAAGTTAACCCTGTTCGCGAGGCCCCATTAGGATATTGAATTACACCATTTTTCTGTTAACAGAGCCAGCAGGTCTCCCGTAGAGCGAGCTCTGCGAAAAGGTGTTGGTCTCCAGATACTTTACCAGCTGAAAGTTGGTCATATTTTCCATGACTTTGAAAAGCGCAGAACGGACTGCAATTGGGCGCTAATTTTCGGGTTATTGCGTCTCTCCTTTCTTAGGGATCGGCGTTACATTGGCTAACTTCCAGCACGTTGGAAATTTACCGGCATGGTACTATGCGCTGAATAGCTTAGCCAATGGACGCGCTAGCGTCGAAAAACACAGCTTCAAGACCAGTGCTGGAATGCCATGCGGCCCAGGAAACTGGTTTATGTTGAGATTCGCTAAAACCTTTCTAACTGCTCGTGGTCGAAAGAATATTCTTGGCATAGTAACTGATACTCTTTCCACAACGCGCAATTGCTGATTGCTAACTGGCAAGCAAGAATTAATTATTTCAGCCAAAAGGTTAGCTTTATCAATAGGTACAGTGAATATTTGGTCATCCCTTAAAAGAGTTCGAATTGATGAACTAGTCTTATCCTTTACTCTTGTAACGGGTGAAAGTTGTATTCGCGTTTCCCCCCCATTTATAACTTTAATTATATTTATATTAAATTTGGGTCATTGTGTTACTTATTTTCTATTGAATGCCATTTTGTTTTATTATTATTCCCTTAAGAAAACCAGATGTTTACTTTATTGATTTTTACATAGTAAGTTACAAATTATGAATTGAATTAACGACTAGTAACGGCTAAAAGTAACGCCCTCTGCATGTGAAACAGGAGACTGTCACCACAGCACAGCTGTAATCACCGCACAGCTGTGATCACAACACAGCTGCGATCACATCACAATACCCACCACTAGTGTTATACAACACTGTGTGAATGTGTGTATGCCCACGATTGAGGGTATAAAAGACAGCATAAAATGTACAAGCGGACAGTCTGCTGGCAGTTCGCTTAGCGGTAAGAACTACTTTGGCTGCGCGAGTTATAGCCTACCAAACTGTTTATTATCTTCTAAACGGACTTTCCAAAACAATTCAAGGAGCTTGTTCTTGCATTGTTTCCAGACTCCTCCACTGGTGCACTTCCTCCACCGCCAGTCCTACACGAAGAGTGCGTGATACACTTGTACGGGAGTTTGTTCCTACAGGTGCTTCCGTCAGCCTAGCCGTATCCTACACCGGCTCTCACCGTTCTGCCGCTGTCAATGCCGCCTGCATCATCACAGGCCTGTACGGTAGTTTGTTCCTACAGGTGCTTCCGCCAGCCTAGCCGCATCCTACACCGGCTCTCACCGTTCTGCCGCTGTCAGTGCCGCCTGCATCATCACAGGCCTGTACGGGAGTTTGTTCCTACAGGTGCTTCCGCCAGCCTAGCCGCATCCTACACCGGCTCTCACCGTTCTGCCGCTGTCAGTGCCGCCTGCATCATCACAGGCCTGTACGGGAGTTTGTTCCTACAGATGCTTCCGCCAGCCGAGCCGCATCCTATACCGGCTCTCACCGTTCTGCCGCTGTCAGTGCCGCCTGCATCATCACAGGCCTGTATGGGAGTTTGTTCCTACGGCTGATACTACCAATTGTCTGGATCGCCCCTAGAGTGCGTGATACACCTGTACGGGAGTTTGTTCCTACAGGCGTCTATCACCTCCAACAGGCGACTTCCTTCAGGCGGCGTCTATCAGCTACATCAGGCGACTTCTAACAGCTACATCAGGCGACTTATCACCTGCACCAGGCGACTTCTACCGTCCTCAGTGCCAGCCAGCCGGCCGAGCCTCCACGGATCGCCCAACGAGCGACCGTCACCAACCAAGTTGGCCACAACAGTCGGCGTTACTTCGAGCCGTTCCCCCCTCTCTAAAATAATAAGCAATAAAGATTATAACGTGAAGGAAAAAGAGTGTATCTTATTTTTCACTAAGCAAACCCACGACCCTGGAACCCGCTGAGTCTATCCCAGCAACCAGCGGGAAAACGTGTCGTTACACTCCTTTAACAAATGAGCGAAAGCTTTTACTACCTCTCGAGGCAGTTAGAACTTTGGCACGAGGGCGTTGCTCATATAGAGATTTTTCACGCCCTAGCAGAAGACCTCGCTTCTTTGCGCAGCGAGTCAGTATTTGCGTTTTTATTATTCCGCCATATACTGAATGCTTCCTTTCTGGATCTAATTGCCTCTTTGCAAGATTGGTTAAACCCAGATTTTTGTCTCGCTTTAACCGAAATTTTTTCGAATGGTATGAAGTATTTCATTCCCAGCAATATTATATTTCCAACCATTTCCTCCATAACATCGACATTATTGTTCAAGAAACAAAGCTTCCAGTTGAAAGTTCGATAGAATTCGTTGAGTTCTGCCCAACGAGCTTTTTCGTATATATATTTTAAAAGTTTCGTGGCTGTGGGTGAAACGTTTCGAAGTGCTGAGAACGAAAAAGAAGCGGAGATGGTACAATGATCCAAATTAACGAGAGGTGCACTGACGTTCACTTCATACTTTTGAGGGTGTGAAGTTAAAAGCAAGGCAAGCGTATTAAGTTGGTGCTCTTCAACACACGTTATATATGTGTTGGTTCATTCACTAAATGAGCTAGGTGATTATGTGCGGCGAATAACTCAATAAATTGGCCCCCCGTAGTTGTATGGCTTGAATGGCGAAGCCACGATGAGTTGTGGATATTGAAATCACAAGCAATAACAATTTCACTGTCCGGACAACTTTCGAGAATTTTTGATATTGAATCGGAAAGGGAATCGAAGCCAGATAGAGTTTGTTCACTCCCCGCGTTTGGACTTCTATAGAGGAATCCGAAATGCAAATTATGTGCTTCGATTTTGAATTTAGCCTAGAAGCAGCTAAATTCAGGATCATACAAGCCTAGTGATTGCTGGCTTTGGTACACAACATCATTGCATATATATTATGCAAGACCGCGATGAAAGTTAAAAAGGGAAAGAAGTTGATACCCAGGTATATAAAAATCCTGTGGGTCAGCACCCTCAGATACCTGGGTTTCACTTAAGGCTAAAACATCCAATGCCAATAAAGACAATAGAGACAAATGTGAGCATAAGCCGAGAAGAAGTTAGCTCTCAAGCCTCGTATGTTGCAGAAGTTAATTTTGAATTTACCTGCCATGAAATAAACTTAGGGATATCCAAAATAATCGTCTGTCTTGTAGTATTGACTTCAACGATGGTGATTGCTGCTCTTTTAATGGCTACTAGGTGGTCAGTGCTATACTTTCACCACCAGGCAGCCAAACAGTATCCTCCACGCTGGAATCAGTAATACAATACAATTTTTGCTAAAACGGGGAGGGGGAAAAGCAGAATCGCAAAAAAGGACATAAAAGCCCTTAGTTGGTCACTGCGATCCGCGGTGCCATCACTGTTAATAAAAGACCGTCACTGTTTTAAAGGAAAAAAAGTGCCGTTTTTCCTTAGTTCATTTATTTTATGTTAGTTGCTTTATTTATTCATTTATTTTATGTTTGTTGTTTTATTTATCAGAGTGCAATGTGAATTTGGCTATTTTGTTTTCTTGTTTTTAATCTGGTATGCATGTATGTAGTTATTGTTCTTTCTTATTTTCTTTTTTTTTATTATTATTCACTATTTTTTTATTGTAACGCAGTTTAATTTACCAGCCGAGGTATCCTCAATCTGTCCAGGCTCGTCAAAGGTCTGCTTCCTTTGCAATATAGACACCACTGTAGTCCAATTCTTACTACGGTAATAATAATAGTTCGGGTACCCTCTAATAGACACACATGTACTAAAGGAAAGAATCGTATTTCAATTCGTTCCTCCCGATTGTGGCAAAATCTTGATCACTTATGCACAATAAAATATTAAGCAAATGAGAAGTCTTTCAATTGCTACTCAACACAATGTATTGTGTGATATTTGTTTGTTGTTTTGTTTATACGGTGTGTGTATGTTATGCAGACTGTGTATACAGCGTATGCATGAATGTTTTATTATTATTGTATTTCTTTAAATGCGGTGTGTACTTGCCGGTGAAATGGTTGAATTTTTAATTATAGTTGATGGTGACACTGATGGTGCATTGTTTATCAATAAAACGGAAAGAACAGGTGAGGTTTTAGAGATAGTACCGGGACTTTTTTCAGCTATTAATGATTGAGCCAACGATAAGGAAGAATGACTGGATGAGGGTGCTGATAATTAATTTTCCTGTATATTATCAAAAGCATTAACATGAGTTGTAAGTTTCTTTCTTTTAGGTTTGCACGGAGCTTTTGCAAGAATTTCTTTATAAAGGTTATTTAGGTCATTATGAATTTCATTAAACTGAATATGAGTGGTTTTGAAAAATTAGTAAAATTCGATATCCAGCACCAGCGTAGACCCCTATCTTCATGCAGATTGTCAACAGTTCGAGCAGCCAAATCAGCACATTTGCGTGATAAACGGAATCACATAGCCAGCAGGAAACCATTGGGTCATCACATTTATTACGGCATTTAGGCTTAGCACAAGACATGATATTACATATTATAGTTGAGATATTCAATATTACCGTTGTATAAATATTGAATTTTATATATAAACGCTTGCAGAAAAAGGATAAGGTATGAACAATTTTATCTTAGGAAACAAATATTGGTATTTGCTATTCTCACGAATTGATTGAACTTAGTAACACTTATTGTTGTTCTTTTTATGTATACAGTTTTAATATGCAAGTTTTTTAATATTTTTGTTGTAATTGTTTGTTTATTAACTTTTAATAAGCAAAATATAAGTGTGTATGTTAACAACAATTTAAATATAATTTGGTGCACAATACTCAATGCAATTAATAAAATAAAACGGATAGAGCAATTAATTATCTTTTAATTAATTTATTTATTTTTGTATGGTATTTAAAACAGTTTACACCAGTATTCAAGCAGAGGTAAATAAAAGTACGTCTTACTCTCACGACAGCCAGTTTAAAACTATATGATATCAGATTTCTTTAGTGGAATTTGGTGAAAACCAGTTTTTAAGTCGAGTACTGAAAAAAATTTACTATCGCCAAGCTGCGCTATCACCTCAGCTATTTATCAGCGACAGTGATTGTATTAAGATTGCGATAGTCGATCACCATGCGGTATTGTTTGTTACCTGCTGAGTCAGGTTTTTTGGGTACAATCCATACCGGTAAATTTTTTTTTTTTTTTTTTTTTTAGGAGTAGGACCAGCACTCAGGGGATGTCCCCTATATATGCAATGCATTGCGCTGGAACTGAAAACGAGGGGATAGTATTGAGGGGACAGATTAGGAAAGATGAGAAGATAGACAGTTTTTTTTTGTAGCTATTTCAACCTTTTACTTCGCCGGCTAATTTCTTGCTACAGGGCCGACGAAGGTGGGTGCTGTTACTCTGCTTTTAGTACATAGTTGGGTCAGTCGCTGCCAGTAATTGTACGGTGATCTGGAGGGTCTAATAATACCATCGTGCTGAAGTGTTTTCACCTGCTGTTCAACTTCTGCTTTCAATGATGCAGGATATGGGTGAAACCTTGTATAAACTAGAGTATCTGACTTTTCTAATACCTCCATCGATTTTCGTTGTATAGGTCAGTTTTTCGTTTGGATCCGAAAAAAAGTTTTGCGGGTTTTTTCACGATAGAGTTCACTTCTTTCTTTTGCTGATTCGTTGGTTATCTAACTTAATATCTATATTGTTAACAGTTTTTTATGCTAACTGTTTAAGACCTATCTTTTTCCGTTTTTTAACGTCATAACACTTTGTCCTGTGTGGATTAATGTTATTTCCTGAGGGTATCGTTTCCTAAGATCCCGCCAAAAGTTCTTAGAGAGGGCATTAAAAAAATTTTTATTTTGTCTTCCAAATTGAATAGTTTAACATATGTAAATTTTGTAATTTGTATATTTCCTACCACTGATATTGCAAAAAATGGTGTTTCGTTTTTAATGTTTTTTTGTTAGATAGTCTCGGTTCGCACTATGAAATTTTCTTTCATGAAATTTCTGAAATTCTGTTTTAAAATTTCACTCGTGTCTGCACACTGAAAGTTAATTTCATGAAACTTAATATTTTTGTTTGTTTACTTTCACATAAAGAATATAAAAATAAAGTAAATTCAATTACGAATTACAATACAAAACAGAATTTCAGTGAACATGAAAGTGTGTACCCGACACCATTCTTCTCTCTTCTCTCACCAACAAACTGCCACTTTCATGATATAAAATTTCATAGTGCGAACCGAGACATAGGGTTGTAAGTAGTTCTTGCTAGATTCTGTGTCCAAAGAAATTTGAGAATGTTTCCGCTCTCCGTTATAATTTCGAAATAGGGTAACGAAGAGCTCATTAAGCTAAAAAATAAACGTCGGTTGGTTCCAAATATTCTTCGTCTGTAGTCTCCTTTTCAGTATTTATATGGAATGTCCTCTGGACCTTTATTTGTTAGCCGAAAATATATTCTGATAGGGTCGGTTCATGTACTTAATATGTCTTGATCGTAAACTTTGGTCTACTTCGATCGCTTCTTGCCGTGGCTGTAGTTTAGAGGATCTTGGTGGTTTGTAGGAGGTATGTGGTAAAAACAGTTGTCAAAGTTGCCATACTTGTTGATTTGTTCGAGGTATGTGATCCCACTGAGGATAAAATGGATGTTTTTGTGTTGGATGATGGTATCTCTTGGAAGATAATTGTGGGAGTTGACGTTTTTTATGCTAAGCGCATGATTTGCCCTATAACTTTGGTTGTCTAGCTTTAAGCAAAGATGTAAAGCCTGATGTAAATCAACAGGTTCTCTCATCCCTAGAAGACTTGGTAAGTCTCCGTTCAAACCTCTAACGGACGTGTCAAGGGCTTTTTCCCTATACGATTTTGTTAGTAACATGAGCGATTCGTTACTTGTATTTAGACATCTAATCATGTTTAAAATAAGGGAGAGATGTGTACATGCCCTAGTAAAATTCGGAAACAGTTTTGTTTCCTTGAAATAGTGATGACATCTGGTGTTCTAATGTCAAGACGTCACTCTTGTCAACATAATGAGCGATTAGACATTTCGAAACGGCGGGCCAGTTTATAGGCGTTTTATACGACTCTAGAGGTATGTCCGCGATCCCAATTATCATGTTTCTGATTGTGCTCAGTAATCCAAAATATTTTTTTATCTTTGTCCAGCACTCAGGGAATGCCCCCTACATATGCAGTGCATTGCGCCGGAACTAGAAAGGAGGGGATAAAGAATTTAAGCTTTTTTTTTAACCTTCGAACTTCGCCGGCTGATTTTTGGCTACAGGACCGACGAAGGAAGGTGGAGTTACTCTGCTTTTTAGTAAATGATAGGTCAGTCGTTGCCAATTATGTTCAGTGACCAGTGCTATGCCTTCATCATTGAATCAGGCTGGAAACAACTAACACAACCATTCACTAATGCTGATCACAAGAATTTAACAGAATATTTAATGACTCAGCGCGGGGTTAAACTCAGGACCCTCCGCTTCATAGTCTTGTATTCTACTACTTCAGCCAACAGCACCGTTGAGGGCTTTATAGATGGCAAGAATCCTATCTACGCCTATCTTCCATGAACTGAATTCGCCTGCCTGTCCTGAAAATTCTTTAAGGCATTTAACTACGTCGGGTATTTTATCTAAGTCGGCTAAATTATTTCTAAGTCCGTCATTAATTACTTGGTCTCTAGCGTCGCTCAAGTCCACGTCTGGATTGAGCACAGCTTGAACCACTTGCGGAGCTTGAAGCGCAGGGGGCCTAATTAAGTTATTTTGATTTGCCATCATTATTTTCTAAGTTTTTTTCACTTTAAATGCACATTTTTATATTTTATTTTTTTATTGAAAAGGAATGAATTTATTCAAAAAGGTTCTTCTATTGGTAGTAGGGTTTTTATCTCGGTATTCTCGTCCCGGGAAATCTAGTTATTACAATTTCCCGATTTCCCGGGAAATTGTGTCGGGATCCCGGGAAAGCACACAAAAAAGTCTTACGTATAAATAGTACTGTCTAAACCGGAGATGATCAAGCATCTCTTGCCCTATAACGCGTTATAGGAAAGCAAAAAAAAAAACAAATTCTTCTTACGCAGCATACAAATACGTACAAGAAAAAAAATTTTTTGTTACTCTCGTTCTCTTTAGGTTTTGGATTGTCTTTAGCATAAAGCAGGGATGGATAACAAGTACTTTTATATTTTATATATATTCAGAGTTGAAGGGCTTATTGCTACAACTCGTATGTATGCATTTATAATTGTAGTTATTGTATAAAACACAATATTTTTATTTCTTAGTATCGGACTGATGAAAATTTTATTTATATGGTGTTCACATATAAAGCAATGAGTAAAATTTATAATGCAACACTGTAAGAATTGTATTCAGTGAATAGCTTTTACAAAAGTGAAAGCTTTTACAACGAAAGTACTTATTGAATACACTTTGTTGAAATTTGACTAATTCTGTTGGCTGAAGTAGTAGAACAGGATCATAATCTCCTGTCCTACTACTTCAGCCAACAGAAGGGAGGGTCTTGAGTTCAAGCCCACGCTGAGTCATGACTATTGATATGAATATTTATGATAAAATTTTCACAGAAAAATGTAAACAATAATTTTCTTTCAATTTTTTTTTTTAGTTGTCAAATTTCAATTGTCGTAGCAATATTGAGTATGTATGAACACCAAAAAGATATTGTCAATTAACTGAATATTGTTTCAATTTAAAACGTACATATAACACAGTATTATTTTGTAAACTCCTTTACAAAAAACTCTTGTTCTTAGTAGTCGGCCACATGTCGGTCGGATAATCGATTGCGTACTTTGCTTAGAATTATTTTCATGGTAGAAAAAGTTGCTTCACAATTATATGTGGTACCAAACATTGAATACAATTTGTAGATTTCTGTCTTCGGTTTTTAGATAAACGGAAAGTGATTCAAAAAACATTTCCACCTCTGTTAAAAGTTAGCAGAGGTTTTTCTCTGTGCCACACACAAGCAATGTAATATATGTCTTCAAATATTGTATTTCCTAATCTCAATATAAAATACACATACATACATACATATGTATGTATTAATGAATAAAATTTTTTTAAACATATTTGTGGAATTAAATGTTTAAGTTTTCTTTATAACTAGTTTTTAATAAATTTGAAATATAAAATAACATTTTAATAACGATTATTTCCCTGTTTAAATTATTAAATATTCACCCCCTTATTCATAAATATTATGAGAGGCTTATAAGAGTGTAATAGAGTAAATTTCATATGAAATTTTGTTTTATTACGCTGTTATTAGACTCTCATAATTTTTATGAATAAGGGGGTTAATCAATATTCCTAGGAATAAAAAAAAAAAAACAGGAAAATATAAACCCTTATTGGTAGCCTAAAACTTGAAGTATTGAAAATCTTCTTATCGAAAAAATTTCAATTATATTTTGTTAAAGGCTTTCTCAGTTATTTTGTTAGATGTGTTTTTTTATAATTTATAAAAATTCACTTATTTCTAATTAAATAATTAATTTCTACTTTGTTCCTTTGGATTCTTCCTTGGCTTCTGTTGATTTCTTGATGATGATGAGATGTATTGTTCTCGCTGATGCAGGTTTTCTGACTTCTATTACAATAATTTTTTGGCGATGATTGTCGTTTCTTTTCTTACTTCTTCGGTTGATAACGAAGATGAATTGATGGTTGGCATAAATTACTTAATTCACCTTTTATGTATTTTTTTTTAGTTCTAGTTTTAAGGATAATTTTTTCCTTCAAAATAATTTTTTATGTAATTTTCCTTTAGTTCTATTTTTTATTTTTCATAACAATAGTCACTCTTTTTCCAAGGATATTTTCTCTTCAAAATTACTTTTTATGTATATTTATTTCTTTTTCAATTCTTAGTTTTCACTTTTCCTAACAATAGAAAGGATATTTTTTTTATTGATAAGGACCAAAACCGAATATTTTTTAAACGGTAATATTGTCCCTGCTGGGGTGCCAATTATGATCTTGCGAGTTGCAAAACCAAAAAAATCTTTTCTTGCAAAAAATTTTGTTTCGGTTTTAATTTTTTCCTTGTTAGATAGTCTCGGTTCGCACTATGAAATTTTCTTTCATGAAATTTCTGAAATTCTCTTTTAAAATTTCACTCAGGTCTGCACACTAAAAGTTAATTTCATGAAACTTAATATTTTTGTTTGTTTACTTTCACATAAAAAATATAAAAATAAAGTAAAATCAATTACGAATTACAATACAAAACAGAATTTCAGTGAACATGAAAGTGTGTACCCGACACCATTCTTCTCTCTCCTCTCACCAACAAACTGCCACTTTCATGATATAAAATTTCATAGTGCGAACCGAGACATAGGGTTGTAAGTAGTTCTTGCTAGATTCTGTGTCCAAAGAAATTTGAGAATGTTTCCGCTCTCCGTTATAATTTCGAAATAGGGTAACGAAGAGCTCATTAAGCTAAAAAATAAACGTCGGTTGGTTCCAAATATTCTTCGTCTGTAGTCTCCTTTTCAGTATTTATATAGAATGTCCTCTGGGCCTTTATTTGTTAGCCGAACATATATTCTGATATGGTCGGTTCATGTAATTAAGATGTCTTGATCGTAAACTTTGGTCTACTTCGAGCGCTTCTTGCCGTGGCTGTAGTTTAGAGGATCTTGGTGGTTTGATGGTGTCTAGGTTGCCATACTTATTGATTTGTTTGAGGTATGTGAACTAATGGATGTTTTTGTGTTGGATGATGGTATCTCTTGGAAGATAATTGTGGGAGTTGACGTTTTTTACGCTATGCGCATGATTTGCCCTATAACTTTGGTTGTCTAGCTTTAAGCAAAGATGTAAAGCCTGATGTAAGTCAACAGGTTCTCTCATCCCTAGAAGACGTGGTAAGTCTCCGTTCAAACCCCTAACGGACGTGTCAAGGGCTTTTTCCCTATACGATTTTTTTAGTAACATGAGCGATTCGTTACTTGTATTTAGACATCCAATCTTGTTTAAAATGAGGGAGAGCTGTGTGTACATGTCCTAGTAAAATTCGGAAACAGTTTTGTTTCTTTGAAATAGTGATGACATCTTGCGTTCTACTGTCAAGACGTCACTCTTGTCAACATAATGAGCGATTAGACATTTCGAAACGGCCTGCCAGTTTAGAGGCGTTTTATACGACTCTAGAAGTATGTCCGCGATCCCAATTATCATGTTCCTTTTTATGCTCAGTATTCCAAAATATTTTTGTATCTTTGACCAGCACTCAGGGAATGCCTTCTACATATGCAATGCATTGCGCCGGAACTAGAAAGGAGGGGATAGTATTGAGGGGACAGATGAAAGATGAGAAGAATTTTTTTTAGCTTTTTTTTCAACCTTTGAACTTCGCCGGCTGATTTTTGGCTACAGGACCGACGAAGGAAGGTGCAGTTACTCTGCTTTTTAGTAAATGATAGGTCAGTCGTTGCCTATTATGTTCAGTGACCAGTGCTATGCCTTCATCATTGAATCAGGCTGGAAACAACTAACACAACCATTCACTAATGCTGATCACAAGAATTTAACAGAATATTTAATGACTCAGCGCGGGGTTAAACTCAGGACCCTCCGCTTCATAGTCTTGTATTCTACTACTTCAGCCAACAGCACCGTTGAGGGCTTCATAGATGGCAAGAATCCTATCTACGCCTATCTTCCATGAACTGAATTCGCCTGCCTGTCCTGAAAATTATTTAAGACATTTAACTACGTCGGGTATTTTATCTAAGTCGGCTAAATTATTTCTAAGTCCGTCATTAATTACATGGTCTCTAGCGTCGCTGAAGTCCACGTCTGGATTGAGCACAGCCTGAACCACTTGCGGACCTTGAAACGCAGGGGGCCTAATTAAGTTATTTTGATTTGCCATCATTATTTTCTAAGTTTTTTTCACTTTAAATGCAAATTTTTATTTGTTATTTTTTTATTATTTTATTGAAAAGGAATGAATTTATTCAAAAAGGTTCTTCTATTGGTAGTAGGGTTTTTATCTCGGTATTCTCGTCCCGGGAAATCTAGATATTACAATTTCCCGATTTCCCGGGAAATTTAGTTATTACAATTTCCCGATTTCCCGGCAAATTGTGTCGGGATCCCGGGAAAGCACACAAAAAAGTCTTACGTACAAATAGTACTGTCTAAACCGGAGATGATCAAGCATCTCTTGCCCTATAACGCGTTATAGGAAAGCAAGAAAAAAAACAAATTCTTCTTACGCAGCATACAAATACGTACACGAAAAAAAATTTTTGTTACTTTCGCTCTCTTTAGATTTTGGATTCTCTTTAGCATAAAGCAGGGATGGATAACAAGTACTTTTATATTTTATATATATTCAGAGTTGAAGGGCTTGTTGCTACTACTCGTATGTTTTGCATTTATAATTGTAGTTATTGTATAAAACACAATATTTTTATTTCTTAGCATCGGACTGATGAAAATTTTATTTATATGGTGTTCACATATAAAGCAATGAGTAAAATTTATAATGCAACACTGTAAGAATTGTATTCAGTGAATAGCTTTTACAAAAGTGAAAGCTTTTACAACGAAAGTACTTATTGAATACACTTTGTTGAAATTTGACTAATTCTGTTGGCTGAAGTAGTAGAACAGGATCATAGTCTCCTGTTCTACTACTTCAGCCAACAGAAGGGAGGGTCTTGAGTTCAAGCCCACGCTGAGTCATGACTATTGATATGAATATTTATGATAAAATTTTCACAGAAAAAATGTAAACAATAATTTTCTTTCAATTTTTTTTTTTAGTTGTCAAATTTCAATTGTCGTAGCAATATTGAGTATGTATGAACACCAAAAAGATATTGTCAATTAACTGAATATTGTTTCAATTTAAAACGTACATATAACACAGTATTATTTTGTAAACTCCTTTACAAAAAACTCTTGTTCTTAGTAGTCGGCCACATGTCGGTCGGATAATCGATTGCGTACTTTGCTTAGAATTATTTTCATGGTAGAAAAAGTTGCTTCACAATTATATATGGTACCAAACATTGAATACAATTTGTAGATTTCTGTCTTCGGTTTTTTGATAAACGGAAAGTGATTCAAAAAACATTTCCACCTCTGTTAAAAGTTAGCAGAGGTTTTTCTCTGTGCCACACACAAGCAATGTAATATATGTCTTCAAATATTGTATTTCCTAATCTTAATATAAAACACACATACATACATATGTATGTATTAATGAATAAAATTTTTTTTAAACATATTTGTGGAATTAAGTTTAAGTTTTCTTTATAACTAGTTTTTAATATATTAGAAATATAAAATAACATTTTAATAACGATTATTTCCCTGTTTAAATTATTAAATATTCACCCCCTTATTCATAAATATTATGAGAGGCTTATAAGAGTGTAATAGAGTAAATTTCATATAAAATTTTGTTTTATTACGCTGTTATTAGACTCTCATAATTTTTATGAATAAGGGGGTTAATCAATATTCCTAGGAATAAAAAAAAAACAGGAAAATATAAACCCTAATTGGTAGCCTAAAACTTGAAGTATTGAAAATCTTCTTATCGAAAAAATTTCAATTATCTTTTGTTAAAGGCTTTCTCAGTTATTTTGTTAGATGTGTTTTTTTATAATTTATAAAAATTCACTTATTTCTAATTAAATAATTAATTTCTACCTTGTTCCTTTGGATTCTTCCTTGGCTTCTGTTGATTTCTTGATGATGATGAGATGTATTGTTCTCGCTGATGCAGGTTTTCTGACTTCTATTACAATAATTTTTTGGCGATGATTGTCGTTTCTTTTCTTACTTCTTCGGTTGATAACGAAGATGAATTGATGGTTGGCATAAATTACTTAATTCACCTTTTATGTATTTTTTTTTAGTTCTAGTTTTAAGGATAATTTTTTCCTTCAAAATAATTTTTTTATGTAATTTTCCTTTAGTTCTATTTTTTATTTTTCATAACAATAGTCACTCTTTTTCCAAGGATATTTTCTCTTCAAAGTTACTTTTTATGTATATTTATTTCTTTTTCAATTCTTAGTTTTCACTTTTCCTAACAATAGAAAGGATATTTTTTTTATTGATAAGGACCAAAACCGAATATTTTTTAAAAGGTAATATTGTCCCTGCTAGGGTGCCAATTATGATCTTGCGAGTTGCAAAACCAAAAAAATCTTTTCTTGCAAAAAATTTTGTTTCGTTTTTAATTTTTTCCTTGTTAGATAGTCTCGGTTCGCACTATGAAATTTTCTTTCATGAAATTTCTGAAATTCTCTTTTAAAATTTCACTCATGTCTGCACACTGAAAGTTAATTTCATGAAACTTAATATTTTTGTTTGTTTACTTTCACATAAAAAATAAAAAAATAAAGTAAAATCAATTATGAATTACAATACAAAACAGAATTTCAGTGAACATGAAAGTGTGTACCCGACACCATTCTTCTCTCTCCTCTCACCAACAAACTGCCACTTTCATGATATAAAATTTCATAGTGCGAACCGAGACATAGGGTTGTAAGTAGTTCTTGCTAGATTCTGTGTCCAAAGAAATTTGAGAATGTTTCCGCTCTCCGTTATAATTTCGAAATAGGGTAACGAAGAGCTCATTAAGCTAAAAAATAAACGTCGGTTGCTTCCAAATATTCTTCGTCTGTAGTCTCCTTTTCAGTATTTATATGGAATGTCCTCTGGGCCTTTATTTGTTAGCCGAACATATATTCTGATAGGGTCGGTTCATGTAATTAAGATGTCTTGATCGTAAACTTTGGTCTACTTCGAGCGCTTCTTGCCGTGGATGTAGTTTAGAGGATCTTGGTGGTTTGTAGTAGGTATGTGGTAAAAACTGGTGTCTAGGTTGCCATACTTGTTGATTTGTTTGAGGTATGTGAACTAATGGGTGTTTTTGTGTTGGATTTTTACGCTATGCGCATGATTTGCCCTATAACTTTGGTTGTCTAGCTTTAAGCAAAGATGTAAAGCCTGATGTAAGTCAACAGGTTCTCTCATCCCTAGAAGACGTGGTAAGTCTCCGTTCAAACCCCTAACGGACGTGTGAAGGACTTTTTCCCTATACGATTTTGTTAGTAACATGAGCGATTCGTTACCTGTATTTAGACATCCAATCTTTTTTTTTTTTTTTTTTTTTTTAGGAGTAGGACCAGCACTCAGGGGATGTCCCCTATATATGCAATGCATTGTGCTGGAACTGAAAACGAGGGGATAGTATTGAGGGGACAGATTAGGAAAGATGAGAAGATAGACAGTTGTTTTTTTTTTTTTTTGTAGCTATTTCAACCTTTTACTTCGCCGGCTAATTTTTGCTACAGGGCCGACGAAGGTGGGTGCTGTTACTCTGCTTTTAGTACATGATTGGGTCAGTCGCTGCCAGTAATTGTCCAGTGATCAGTACTATGCCTTCATCACTGAAAACAGGCTGGCAACAACTAACACAACCACGCACTAATGCTGATCAGAAGAATTCAACACAATATTTTATGACTCAGCTGGGGGTCGAACTCAGGACTCTCCGCTTCATAGTCTCGTGTTCTACTACTTCAGCCAACAGCACCCACACCACAATCTTGTTTAAAATGAAGGAGAGCTGAGTACATGCCCTAGTAAAATTCGGAAACAGTTTTGTTTCCTTGAAATAGTGATGACATCTGGTGTTCTAATG
Source organism: Linnaemya tessellans (assembly GCA_951800035.1). Lineage (NCBI taxonomy): Eukaryota > Metazoa > Arthropoda > Insecta > Diptera > Tachinidae > Linnaemya > Linnaemya tessellans. Next base: position 80,774,955 of record OX637533.1, on the reverse strand, counting down.
TCAAGACGTCACTCTTGTCAACATAATGAGCGATTAGACATTTCGAAACGGCGGGCCAGTTTATAGGCGTTTTATACGACTCTAGAGGTATGTCCGCGATAACAATTATCATGTTTCTGATTGTGCTCAGTATTCCAAAATATTTCTTTACCTTTGTCCAGCACTCAGGGAATGCCCCCTACATATGCAGTGCATTGCGCCGGAACTAGAAAGGAGGGGATAGTATTGAGGGGACAGATGAAAGATGAGAAGAATTTAAGCTTTTTTTTCAACCTTCGAACTTCGCCGGCTGATTTTTGGCTACAGGACCGACGAAGGAAGGTGGAGTTACTCTGCTTTTTAGTAAATGATAGGTCAGTCGTTGCCAATTATGTTCAGTGACCAGTGCTATGCCTTCATCATTGAATCAGGCTGGAAACAACTAACACAACCATTCACTAATGCTGATCACTAGAATTTAACAGAATATTTAATGACTCAGCGCGGGGTTAAACTCAGGACCCTCCGCTTCATAGTCTTGTATTCTACTACTTCAGCCAACAGCACCGTTGAGGGCTTCATAGATGGCAAGAATCCTATCTACGCCTATCTTCCATGAACTGAATTCGCCTGTCTGTCCTGAAAATTCTTTAAGACATTTAACTACGTCGGGTATTTTATCTAAGTCGGCTAAATTATTTCTAAGTCCGTCATTAATTACTTGGTCTCTGCGTCGCTCAAGTCCACGTCTGGATTGAGCACAGCCTGAACCACTTGCGGACCTTGAAGCGCAGGGGGCTTAATTAAGTTATTTTGATTTGCCATCATTATTTTCTAAGTTTTTTTCACTTTAAATGCAAATTTTTATTTGTTATTTTTTTTTATTATTTTATTGAAAAGGAATGAATTTGTTCAAAAAGGTTCTTCTATTGGTAGTAGGGTTTTTATCTCGGTATTCTCGTCCCGGGAAATCTAGTTATTACAATTTCCCAATTTCCCGGGAAATCTAGTTATTACAATTTCCCGATTTCCCCGGAAATTGTGTCGGGATCCCGGGAAAGCACACAAAAAAGTCTTACGTATAAATAGTACTGTCTAAACCGGAGATGAGCAAGCATCTCTTGCCCTATAACGCGTTATAGGAAAGCAAGAAAAAAACAAATTCTTCTTACGCAGCATACAAATACGTACACGAAAAAAAATTTTTGTTACTTTCGCTCTCTTTAGAATTTGGATTCTCTTTAGCATAAAGCAGGGATGGATAACAAGTACTTTTATATTTTATATCAGAGTTAAACATTTCATAGCACAATTGTGCTAAAACAATCACACGTATACTCTTAGGCTCTCGTATTCAGTCGTCATTTAGATATTGATGACTACACATGTGCGGATGCTTACGCATTTTTTTCAGGTTTTTTGTTGTTGTTTTAGTAATTTTTATTTAGCGAACATTTTGAAGTCAGAATGATATTTGAAAAATATTTCATGATAAATAATGCATTTGGTAACATGCAATGTCTTCTTTGTTACCAAATGTTTAAAGAATATGTTATTAAAAGACATTACGATTCTTTTCATAGTGACATGAAAAGTTTCGAAGGTAAGAAAAGAAAGGATCATTTAGATATGGCAAAAAACATTTATGTAGAAAAAATAAAAGAATGGCTACTTGAAGTTGATGAAAACAAAGCAAGGACAGAAAATAAAAATAAAAAATTGAAGGTATCAAGGTTAATAAGCTTAGATATTGTTAGGCATGGTAGGCCTTTCACTGATGGGATATTTTTTAAAAACTTATTATAAAAAGTTTTTGAAAAGCTTAACTTTAACACTAAGTTTATAAAATCTCTTCCGTTGTCGGCCCCAAGTGTAGTACGACGTATTGGTCATATAGGAAATTTGGTGGAATCTGCTATTAGGGAAAAATTAATAAATTGTGAGTATGTTTCTTTTTGTTTAGATGAAAGCACGGACATTAATGATCTTTGCCAATTGGTATTATGTATTCGCTGCGTGGATAGCAACTACGAGGTTTTTGAGACAATGTTTTCTCTAGAAACATTTCATGGAAATGTAACGGGCAAGCTTTTATATGAAGTAGTCAGTGAAAAGCTTTTTCATATTATAGATAGAAAGAAAATTGTTGGAGTCTGTACAGATGGGGCAAATGTAATGACCGGAAAACACGAAGGCTTCATAGGTTATCTAAAAAAAAAACCAAATTTCAGTTTTAAGCTTTCACTGCATTTTTCACCAGGCCGCTCTTGCATCCAAATTTTTATCTAATCATGCCAGTATGAAGACTGCAGAGTCTATAATTAATAAAATAAGAGGAGGGCATCATGCACTTACTCACAGAAAGTTTGTTAATTTTTTAAAAAGCAAAAACAGCGCATATAATGACCTTAAAATGTATACTGAAGTCCGCTGGCTTAGCCGTGGTGATTGTCTAAATAGGTTATTTAACTTGAGGGAAGAAGTGCTGCAGTTCTTAGAAACTGAAAATATAGCAGACTGGGCAATACAGGCTTTAAACGATAAAAAATTTATTTTAGATTTAGCATTTTTGGCCGATATAACCACTTTTCTGAATGACTTTAATTTAGAACTGCAAGGAAAAGAAAATAACTTGTGTGATCTCTCTAAAATTCTATTTAATTTTAAAACAAAAATATTTTTACTCATCTCTGAAGTTCAAGCTGGTGACTTTTCAAGTTTTCCAAAAACTTCTCTAATATATGTCAAACAGGACGATGGCACAACATTTGAATATACAGCAGTACTTGAAAAAAATTTTTATAACTTTCAGGACAGATTTGTAGATTTTGAAAATATACAGCAATTTATTGATTTTTTTGAAAACCCATTTAACTGCGATATTACCAAGTATGAGTTTGATATACAATCTGAACTGATAATACTACGAAGTGAAATAAATGCTCCGAAGGTAAATAATATATTAGATTTTTGGAAAAACTTGGATAAAATATCATACCCCAAAATTACAAAAAATGCCTTAAAATATTTGTCATTATTTCCCTCTACTTACCTCTGTGAGCAAATTTTTTCAGACTTGAAATTTATTTGTACAAAGCAGCGAAATAAGTTAAGCTCGGTACACTTAAAAAATATTTTCTTAATAAGAAACTGCCATAAAAGCATAAATATAGATAACTTTGTAGGTTAGTGGAAGCCTTCGTGTTTTCCGGTCATTACATTTGCCCCATCTGTACAGACTCCAACAATTTTCTTTCTATCTATAATATCTGTCCAAACTTACTTTGGACAAATTAAGTACAATTTCATATTTGTATATAATTTGTTTAAGTGTTACACATAATATAAATTTGCATGATAATATTGAAATATAATTGTCAACACTTTCCATTATCTATGAATCGGTTATTGAAAACCGTATACTTACCTTTTGTTGCTTATAAATGTATAAATTTATACTTACCTGTTTCTTGCTTATACATTCCTTAACTTACTTACCTTTCAACCACTGAAGTGTCAACTTGAATTTAAATTACCTAAAAAATATTCTGAATTTATTGTATAACTGAATAACCTAATCCTAAATGAAAATAAAGAATAATTCATATTCTAACTAGTAAGAAACAAAATACTTCATTTAAGTACCAAAGGAAAAGGTGAGCATCTCGTCTCATTCGTATGTTGCAGTTAAGACAAAACATTAACCATATCTTTTATTTTCCCTTAACCCCAATAATTATAACCCCTTCTCAGGGAGTGATTATAATTACAATCTCCCATTTAGAGTGCGATCAAGAGAAGAGTCTAAGTTCTCTATAAGGGGGATTAATAGAAATAATACCAATTTATTCATGGTCCTTACGAAGCCTACAAAAAGAACTCCAAAAAATCATAGTAAAAAGCAACAACAACTTTATATGTTACAAGGTACTGCATCAAACACAAATCATAAGCACATACTTGTACAACAACTAAATCACATGTTATTTGTACTGCTGCAACCACAAAGAATTTTCTCACCATTGGCAGTGAGAAAGAGTAAAAAAAGATCAGTAGCAAACTGGTTAGCTATGTAAAAAGCAAGGTGAAAAAACAAAAACATTCCTCAAAAGTACTTGTTCGAGAAAAGTAAGCGGCGTGTAAAGATCATATTCAATACAAAAAAGAATAAGAAAATTCAAGTGAAATAAATTTAAACAATTCCTGAAAATAAAACTAACAGATAATTTATAAACAATTTAAAAACTAACAACAGTGTAAAATACATATAATAATTAGTGTGAAAAGTATTCATGTTCTTGTTACACTTCCCAACATATTGCAAAAATTTGGCATACATTGTAGATACGCGGTATACATATGTATGTATGTATGGAATGTGAATTTTAATCAAAAAGAAAAGAAACTGGAAGACATCAGTAAAAGGCAAATTTAATTTAATTAGCAAGCTGAAACTCCAACCTACATGCGTTTTCATTATAGTCTTTGTTCATTTTTGCAAAAATACATACATACATACATTAATAAGTAATCGTTCCTAAAAAGAAGAAAATACATAAGTATACAGGCATATGTACCTATATAAAAAAGTATATAAGTGCCGTAACGATCAAAGCACAGTTACATACATATAGGTATACATAAAATACAAATTTTTGCCAAATAGCTATTACTACAGCAAGTAGGTATACTTATGCAAAAGAACAATCGAAAGCAAAAGAATAAAAGGAAAACTTAACAAAAGGATCGAAAGTGGTGTGCAAAATAATTAAAACAATTAAAGGCAGTATATCAAAAAAGTCGTTTGTTGAAAAACATCAAAGATCAGTGCAAAAAACAAAAATCCATAATAAATTTATTAAGTGCCGATTTTATTTGATGATAAGACCACATTTTTTCGCGATCAAAAAGTCGAAAATATTTAAGCAAAATAATTTTACACAATACAATGTGCTAAACAAAATGAAAAAAATCAACTTTTGTGGTAAACTTTTAAAAAAAAAATTAAATACCTACTGCTAGAGAAAACAATAAGCAAATTTAAGCAACAATTTAAACAATCGTATGAAAAGCGAAAAATTAATTATAAATAAAAGAAAAGATTGTACCAACATATGTACATACAAGTTAATCTAAAAAAAAAAAAAATAATAATTTATACAATTATTAAAAACAAAATAAAATAATAAGTGCTAAAAGTTCAAAAAGAATACCTATCTACTGTTAAACATATTAGAAACTAAGCAAAAGGTTTAACAGTGTGGCGCAAAATAAGCAAAAATTATCTTTTCTCGGTAAAATAATAAAGTCAAAATCAAAATTCAAACGTTTAAAAGAATAAATGAATATAAGCATATACACAAAAATAAATATAATAAAAAAGAAATTTTGTTTGAACGGAATTGTGAAATAAATAGAACAATTAGATACCCACATTGCAGTACTTGTGAAAATCATATTAATAAGCAAGTAGGAACTAAAACAAAAGTATAAATATCAACTAAAAACACTCATATAAAGAAAAATAACCAAAGAAACTCTGTCAACTGAAATTAAAATTATTTGCATACATACCTATACATACATACTTACCGTTAAGCTCCCTGGAACTTATCTCTGAAGGTGGAAAAAAGGAGGAGAAGGAACATCGGAAGCAGCAGAGTAAATATGAGGGTAAAGGTATCATCTGGGAAAGCAAGGTATGTAACATAATTGTGTCTAACCTATGCATCTACAACACAAGTACATAGTACATATATAAATATATTCAAATTCATATACCCATATGAACATAACCCCAAATTAGAGGTCACGGTGATATATGTATATATACATAAATGTTACATATAGGTAAATGGAATGCGATCAACCGTAACCAAGCAAAAAAGAAAAGAACCGTTAATATTTATGTGTACCTATTATAAATACTTATGTACATAAATAAATTTACTTTGAAATGCAAACACACCATACATTAAAAGTTCAAACATACTTACCGTACACTCAGAATTCCATATAATACATATTCATGTATATGGGCATACACACATGCAAACATATACACTTGCAAGTAAAGAAGATCGACGAATCTCTAAATAACAAAAACAAGACGAATATGGTAGCAAAGAGTAAAGTATCGTGGTGAAAAACATCACTACACTTATACACTCTTATAAAAGAGTGCAACGCAGACAACAAGTGCTTTAATTTGAATTTTTAAGGGTTGAATATTGGTTGCGAATACATTTACTTATCTCATAAATTTTCTTCTTCATGGTATTTAGAAAAACATACAGTCCACTTAAAATCAAGAAAAAATAAAAAGAGTGTACCATAAGGAAGAAAATTCTATGGCCATACATATCTACATGTACGAATAAAATTAATTTTACCCAAAAATAATATAGAATAAAAAGATCACATTAAACAGTCAGAAACAAACTGAACTGTTGGATAATTATTACCTAAATTATTTAAGGATTACTTACCCATACACCTAAAAAGAAAATATTGGGAAACAAATTAATATGATTAATAAATATTATTATATAATTGTGTTTCTTACCCATGCAAAAAAAGAAGATTAGTAAATAACTTAATTAATAACAAGGTTCCATGTTGACAACACGGCGATTTATTTAACCAGTACCTGCTAAATAAATTGTAACCCCAGGAAGTTGAGGTGGAATTTAATGGAACAATTAAATTAAATTTATTGATTTAATGTTTGCCGCGTCTAGTTAAAAATTATTACAATATTTAATACCAATTTAATACCTATTAAACCAACCAAATAAAAATTCTATACTTACCCAGTATTATAATAAAATAACATTATTCAGAAATAATTACTACAATCAGAGTTTATGGTATTTATGATGAAGTCGGAAACCTAACTCATAATAAATTATTCAGTTTCGAGTAAATGCTTCTTAAACCAAGATAGCTCCGCACATGTTTTCTAGATTATTTCTGTGAATACTAGGTAACAGGTACCTAGTGCTGTCCCATAGCCCCTAATATAAAATAATCTAGAGACATTAGTTCACACTAGATAACAGGTATCTAGGTAGTGACAGAACTAAATTAACCCACGAACCCCCTAAAGAGGCAGTTAGGCACCGCGAATTCGTACAGACCCTCGAACTCTGAATGATAGTCATTAACACTAAACAACACATTTGTTAGCGTTATATCCGAAACCCCTTAATATCAAATCTTGAAACTATAGCTCCTGATAGTTTATTAAACTAGTTACGCAATCATGAATCCCAAGTCGAATGAATCTATTTCCAATAGGACGTTAGCGACCCCTGTTCAGGATATTTTCATATTCGACTGCGAAAATCTGCTACATTTTTGTGATCTCTTCAGTAGAATTGAGAATGAAGATCAGACAGAGTCAGTACTGGAAATAAAACTAAAAGATTTGGAATCGAGGTATAAGAAGATGGAAGCTTCTTATCAAGAACTGATGTTATCTCACGATGACTCAATAGACCCAGATTTTAAACAAACCGCTAAAACAGATTACGCTGCTCATGTAACTGCCTATTTCCTGTGCTATGGCCAAATAACAGAGCTACTGAAAGCGTGTCGGATGGAAGCTCCAAATGCTCAGGGTTTCCAATCATCTTCTCGTTATTCACTCCCAAATATTGCATTCGCACAAAATATGGATCAGAACAATGCAAGTGCATGTATAAAGTTACCACCGTGTGACACAGAGGTGTTTAAGGGTAGTTATGAGCAGTGGCCCTCGTTTCGTGATATGTTCACCGCCGTGTACATTAATCACCCAAGACTTTCCCCAGTAACGAAATTGTATCACCTTCGGAATAAAACTAGAGGTGAAGCAGGAGATATAGTGAAAAGATATCCACTTTCCCACGACAATTTCGACCTCGCATGGAACGCTTTAAAAACCCGTTATGAGAACAAACGTGTTCTCGTTGATAATCAAATCAAAATCCTATTTGATATACCTGCAGCGACTAGCGAGGACAGTGAATCTATTAGAAGGATTCAGTCCTCAGTTAACGATTCTCTAGCCACTCTGAAAACTCTTGGCGTTGAAGTGGAAAGTTGGGATCCTATACTCATTCGACTAATATCCACGAAATTGCCCGAAGTTACTCTAGCTCTGTGGGAACAATCCCTAACGTCACCACGTGAGCTCCCAAAGTGGTCCCAATTGTCACAGTTTCTTATCAATAGATATGAAACTGTTGAAAGGGTCGCAAGCATTAAGAAGTCAAAAGGCAGCTTGAGTTTTGCTAAATCCTCCCATGTGCAAACGTACTTGGCACAAGAGAATATGAACTCATCATGTAAATTATGCAAAACAGAACACACGCTTCGGACATGCCCAAAGTTCAGAGCATTTACGGTTCAGCAGAGAGTGGATTATGTTTTTAAGAATAAGCATTGCAACAATTGCTTAGGACACTCTCATCTGAAGGCGAACTGCAAAAGTAAGCACACGTGCATGTATTGCAAAAAACAACACCACACACTCTTACACATGCCCAAGCGATCTCAAGGTTCTCCTGCTACAGCAGATAATACTCATCAAGGAGAATTCTCTCAGCAAGCAGTTTTTTCCCGAACCGCTTCAGCAAGTATTGCCAGAATTGAATCAGAAAAAGAACAACCCAGCACATCAAACCACATCCAAGCCAATTGCTCAACAATTAATGAAAATATTCTTTTGCGCACTGCCCTAATGCAAATTGAATGCAGAGGTGAATATTTTACTGTGAGATCTCTAATTGACCCCGGTTCTCAACGAACGTTTTTATCTGAAAGAGTTAGGAATCGTCTTCAGCTCCCATATCGAAAGGCTCACTATGAAATCGCTGGTATTGGAGGTCAGAAACAGTCGGCAAGTAAGGAATGTGAGCTCATATTATACGCCAAAAGAACAGACAGAAGAATTCCCATAAAAGCCATAGTTTTACCAAAAGTCACTAGGCGACTCCCAGCTTGTTCCTTTGATTTCTCCCGCACAAAGGAACTGGCAGAATTAGATCTTGCGGATCCAACTTTCAACAAGTCTTCTCAAATAGATCTGATATTAGGTAATGACTATGAGCGATTTATAAACTTAGAAGGTATAAAACGAGATGTTTGTGGTACAACCTCGGCATATAATACTATTTTTGACTGGGTACTTAGCGGACCCATAAAAACCGAAACGGTTCAGGCTTTTACGACTAAGGTGGTCAGCTCTGAAGATTCTGATATCAGTAGCATATTAAGAAGGTTTTGGGAGGACGAAGAGGTTCCGTCTGCCCGTCCAAAGGCTATGGAAGATGAATTTTGCGAGGAATTGTATGCACGCACGACTACACGAGATGAGAATGGGAGATACATTGTAAGATTGCCATTTAAGGCAGAGTTTCCCAAGGAAATCTTCCTTGATTCGTCTCGTTTCATGGCACTTGCCCAATATTCCAGAATGGAAAAAACTCTAGCCAAAGATCCTGATTTGCAGTCCCAATATAAAGCTGTCCTTAACGAATATTTATCTTTGGACCACATGGAAGAAACTAGCTCCACAGAAATAGTATCAGAGGGTAAATATCACTCATTTTATTTACCTCACCATGCAGTTGTACGCCCGGAGCATAAAACAACTAAGGTCAGAGTTGTGTTCAATGCGTCAAGAAAGACAAAATCCCAATTTGCTCTTAACGATGTTCTCTATACTGGACCCATTCTGCAAAATGATCTGATAACAATTATACTAAATTGGAGGAAGTTTAAATACGTATTCAGTGGCGATATCCAGAAGATGTATCGTCAGATTCTCGTACACGCTAATGATAGGTCGTTTCAAAGGATTTTGTTTCAGCCTTCAATGGATAGTCCAATTAAAGACTATCAATTAAAAACAGTAACTTTCGGGGTTAACTGTGCCCCATATCTGGCAATTAGAACTCTATTGCAACTAGCGTCAGATTGCGAATCTCAATATCCCATAGCAGCCTCAATACTGCGTTCGCAAACATACGTAGACGACATATTGTCGGGAGGTTTTTCCATTGAGGAAACTTTGTCCGCACAGGGACAACTCATAAGTGCGTTAAAGTCAGCTGGCTTACCACTTAAGAAAATAACGGCGAACAATTCCCAGCTTCTCGATCATTTACCAAAAGAGGATTTATATGACTCAGAATTTTTACGATTTCAGGAATCCAGTTCTACTAAGACTCTTGGCATTAAGTGGAATGCTGTCTCAGATGCGTTTTCTTATAAATTTCGTCCAGTTGACCAGTCCGCAAAGATTACTAAAAGGCAGATTCTATCGTCAGTGGCGAAGCTTTTCGACCCAGCGGGATGGCTCGCACCCATAGTCATCAGGGCAAAGATATTAATGCAGCAGTTATGGCTCGAAGGAGTAGAATGGGATGAAGAAGTCTCGACCGAATCCTTGAGAAATTGGAATGATTTGGTGGAAGATTTAGCTAAGATAGAGACTGTTACCATACCTCGATGGATCCAGTACACACCCTTAGATGAAGTCCAAATTCATGGATTTTGTGATGCTTCGAAAGCTGCGTACTGCGCCACGGTTTATATTAGATGCAAAACCAAGACTCATACGACCTTCTCGAACTTATTGCTGGCAAAATGTAAAGTAGCGCCAATACAAACAGTCTGCTTACCTCGGTTAGAACTCAATGGAGCGGTATTATTGGCAAACCTCATCAAGTACGTGCAGTCGTCCCTAAGTTTCCAAAACACGGAAGTGTTTCTGTGGACTGATTCATCAATAGTCTTGGGGTGGCTCTCAAAACCCCCTTCAACATGGGAAACTTATGTAGCAAACAGAGTTGCCCAAATTCATCGCCTTGCTCCATTGGCAACTTGGAGGCATGTTCCGACACATGATAATCCAGCAGATCTCGGAACACGGGGATGTAAATCTCCAGAGCTCGCTAGTAATCGCCAATGGTGGAGTGGGCCCCCATGGCTCATCAAACCTAGATCCGAGTGGCCGAAGAAAAATCCTTTAAAAGTTGCAGAGACACCCAGGGAAATACATTCGTTGCACTCAAGTACTCCAGAGGAAGATATTTTAAGCAGATTTTCTTCATATACTAATGCCCTACGGGTTTTAGGGTACGTATTCCGTTTTTTTAGAAAGATTGGTAGAAAACGCGGACAGGAGATGGAAGGAGAGATTACAAAGGAACTGACTCAAAAGGAGATTCAATTTGTAAAGGTGAGACTTCTGATTCTGTCACAGAAAAGGTTTTACTCAGAGGAGTACCATTGTTTGGTTAACAATCGGGAAATACACAACAGAAGTCCTCTCAAAACGTTAAACCCATTTTTTGATAAAGACTCTGTTCTTAGGGTAAATGGAAGATTGTCTGAGTCAGCTCTTCCCTACAGCGAGCGTTATCCAATTATATTACCAAGGGACGCCCGGTTTTCGTCGCTTTATCTTAAGCATTTGCACGTGTTTCTCCTCCATGCTGAATGTAGTCACATGTGCCGAATGGTGCAAACCGAATTTTATATATTCAGGCTTAAGACCAGAGTGAAAAGTATAATACGCCAATGCAAGACATGCATCATTTACAAACAGCGGTCATGTACCCAGATAATGGCGCCCTTGCCTGCTGAAAGATGCACTCTATCACTTCCGTTTCAAATCACAGGTATAGATTTTGCAGGCCCCTTTGAACTGAAAACGTCGCTGCTACGGAAATCTCCTTCAATAAAAGGGTATGCAAGTGTGTTTGTATGCTTTAGCACCCGAGCAATACATTTGGAACCATGCTCCGATTTAACCTCGGCGGCATTTCAGGCGGCATTCTCTCGCTTCGTCGGGAGGCGGGGGCTCCCCCAGAAGGTGGTTACTGATAATGGTAGGAATTTTTTGGGTGCCAGTAAAATACTAGAACGTGAATAACAGGAGTTTGTGCAAAATGCAGCACGGGATACGGCTCATAGATATGTTACCCACGGGTTTGAATGGAAATTCATTCCACCACAGGCTCCTCACATGGGCGGATTATGGGAAGCTGCAGTGAAGAGTTTCAAGTTTCATTTGAAACGAATTGCAGGAGCTCAAAAATTCACCTTCGAAGAGTTTGCTACAATATTGGCTAGAATCGAAGGTATACTAAACTCTCGGCCCATATCAGCTTTGTCTGAAGATCCCATGGATCTGACTGCTTTGACCCCAGGACACTTTTTACGAGGTGCTCCACTGATGGCATTCCCAGAGCAGGAATTTCGATCTATGTCTCTGATCAATAGGTGGGAAAAGCTGAAGGCGATCCAACACCAGTTCGCAATCCGATGGAAAGATGACTACCTCAAGTCTTTGCACAAGCGTTATAAGTGGAGAAACTCGGTCCCGAATATGCAGGTAGGAGATCTTGTGGTCATCATGGACGATTTGCAGCCTCCCTATGAGTGGCGTTTAGGAAGAATACAGAGAACTTACCCTGGGTCCGATAGCAAAGTACGTACCGCGGACGTACGTACTGCCTCAGGAACTATTACACGGCCCATAGTTAAATTATGTTATCTTCCCATGCTAGACAAAGAAGCCACCAATTAGAGGTTTTATTTACTCCTATTTTTTTTACACTCAATGTTAACATTAACTTCTCTTATGCTCGATCAGTAGACAATATAGAGATACTTATAATCTACTCAAGCTCATAATCTTACATACTCTAATTAATTTTAATTTTTTTTACGTTAGGAATAACAAGCCGCTCGATAAACGCCGTGCGAAGTGGGAGAAAATGCGTCTACAACCTGATATATATAGATGCGTTTTATGCAAACGTTTCCACGCCTTGCAGTTTTGTCGAAAATTTCTAAATATGACTGCGGAAAAGAGGGAAAGAGTAGTAGAAGACAACCATTATTGTACAAATTGTTTGGCACGCAGCCATGACTTACGAGCTTGTTCATCGATGCATTCTTGCCGAAAATGCACCAGCATGCTTCATCATACATTGTTGCATCGTAGATCTCAGCATTCACAAAAGCTTAGAGAAATCACCACTAGAGAATTACGGCAACGTCGAAGATCACGTAGTCGAAAATCGTCTGCAATCAAATCCAGAGGAAAAGAAGCAACAGCGTTTGACCGAGTGCATAAAATAGCCGTTCAGCCAGCTAAATCGCAACAACCAGTTCAACAAAAGGCACTCACGGCCACACCGGAAGCCAGGGTTATTGTAGAAGCAATTCGATCTCTGGCAAATGTTCTTTGTGCGTCCGAGAAAGCGTCATCTGTTGCCTGAAGGCAAGGCCGGCGGCATGTCCAAACTTACTTTGGACAAATTAAGTATAATTTCATATTTGTATATAATTTGTTTAAGTGTTACACATAATATAAATTTGCATGATAATATTGAAATATAATTGTCAACACTTTCCATTATCTATGAATCGGTTATTGAAAACCGTATACTTACCTTTTGTTGCTTATAAATGTATAAATTTATACTTACCTGTTTCTTGCTTATACATTCCTTAACTTACTTACCTTTCAACCACTGAAGTGTCAACTTGAATTTAAATTACCTAAAAAATATTCTGAATTTATTGTATAACTGAATAACCTAATCCTAAATGAAAATAAAGAATAATTCATATTCTAACTAGTAAGAAACAAAATACTTCATTTAAGTACCAAAGGAAAAGGTGAGCATCTCGTCTCATTCGTATGTTGCAGTTAAGACAAAACATTAACCATATCTTTTATTTTCCCTTAACCCCAATAATTATAACCCCTTCTCACGGAGTGATTATAATTACAATCTCCCATTTAGAGTGCGATCAAGAGAAGAGTCTAACTTCTCTATAAGGGGGATTAATAGAAATAATACCAATTTATTCAATATCAAAAAGCTTTTCACTGACTACTTCATATAAAAGCTTGCCCGTTACATTTCCATGAAATGTTTCTAGAGAAAACATTGTCTCAAAAACCTCGTAGTTGCTATCCATATGAAAAGAATCGTAATGTCTTTTAATAACATATTCCCTATTTTCTTTAAACATTTGGTAACAAAGAAGACATTGTATGTTGTGCTATGAAATGTTTAACTCTGTGTTATTACGATGTTTGGGGAACAGGATCGGCGACGGTTTTTGTCTCGTGCCGAAAGAAGACTTTCCATAGATTTTTTTATAGACTCTTCCTCAGAAGTCCATATGTTTTTACTGGCGGAGCTTAGCTCTTTTTCTGAATTACATCGGATTGGAATACTCATACAATATTTTTTCTTTTTTTATGTTTAAAAATAAATGTTTGAAAAAAAATTCTTAGAATTTCACTTTTTATGTCTTTTTTATTTTCTACCTGTTACGGTTTATTCAGGTTTTTTTTATTAAAGTTTTTTTCCACCTGTTACGCTTTATTCAGCCGCACTAAAAATAACACGTCCGTACTAAACTATTATAACGTATTTATGCAATTTATACAATAAAAATACGTATCTGTTTAATTGGAAAAGGGTAAAATAATTCTTAAATAAATTATATTTGAAATGATTCACTTTGTGTTTGTTGGGTAATTCTCTCTCACAATACAACCTCATTTTTAGTTTTGTTTACCCCTGTTTTATATATATTCAGAGTTGAAGGGCTTGTTGCTACTACTCGTGTGTTTTGCATTTATAATTGTAGTTATTGTATAAAACACAATATTTTTATTTCTTAGCATCGGACTGATGAAAATTTTATTTATATGGTGTTCACATATAAAGCAATGAGTAAAATTTATAATGCAACACTGTAAGAATTGTATTCAGTGAATAGCTTTTACAAAAGTGAAAGCTTTTACAACGAAAGTACTTATTGAATACACTTTGTTGAAATTTGACTAATTCTGTTGGCTGAAGTAGTAGAACAGGATCATAGTCTCCTGTTCTACTACTTCAGCCAACAGAAGGGAGGGTCTTGAGTTCAAGCCCACGCTGAGTCATGACTATTGATATGAATATGTATGATAAAATTTTCACAGAAAAAATGTAAACAATAATTTTCTTTCAATTTTTTTTTTTTAGTTGTCAAATTTCAATTGTCGTAGCAATATTGAGTATGTATGAACACCAAAAAGATATTGTCAATTAACTGAATATTGTTTCAATTTAAAACGTACATATAACACAGTATTATTTTGTAAACTCCTTTACAAAAAACTATTGTTCTTAGTAGTCGGCCACATGTCGGTCGGATAATCGATTGCGTACTTTGCTTAGAATTATTTTCATGGTAGAAAAAGTTGCTTCACAATTATATGTGGTACCAAACATTGAATACAATTTGTAGATTTCTGTCTTCGGTTTTTTTATAAACGGAAAGTGATTCAAAAAACATTTCCACCTCTGTTAAAAGTAAGCAGAGGTTTTTCTCTGTGCCACACACAAGCAATGTAATATATGTCTTCAAATATTGTATTTCCTAATCTCAATATAAAACACACATACATACATATGTATGTATTAATGAATAAAATTTTTTTTAAACATATTTGTGGAATTAAATGTTTAAGTTTTCTTTATAACTAGTTTTTAATAAATTAGAAATATAAAATAACATTTTAATAACGATTATTTCCCTGTTTAAATTATTAAATATTCACCCCCTTATTCATAAATATTATGAGAGGCTTATAAGAGTGTAATAGAGTAAATTTCATATGAAATTTTGTTTTATTACGCTGTTATTAGACTCTCATAATTTTTATGAAAAAGGGGGTTAATCAATATTCCTAGGAATAAAAAAAAACAGGAAAATATAAACCCAAATTGGTAGCCTAAAACTTGAAGAATTGAAAATCTTCTTATCGAAAAAATTTCAATTATATTTTGTTAAAGGCTTTCTCAGTTATTTTGTTAGATGTGTTTTTTTATAATTTATAAAAATTCACTTATTTCTAATTAAATAATTAATTTCTACCTTGTTCCTTTGGATTCTTCCTTGGCTTCTGTTGATTTCTTGATGATGATGATGAGATGTATTGTTCTCGCTGATGCAGGTTTTCTGGCTTCTATTACAATAATTTTTTGGCGATGATTGTCGTTTCTTTTCTTACTTCTTCGGTTGATAACGAAGATGAATTAATGGTTGGCATAAATTACTTAATTCACTTTTTATGTATTTTTTTAGTTCTAGTTTTTGTTTTTCATAAGAATAGTCACTCTTTTCCTAAGGATAATTTTTTCCTTCAAAATAATTTTTTTATGTAATTTTCCTTTAGTTGTATTTTTTATTTTTCATAACAATAGTCACTCTTTTTCCAAGGATATTTTCTCTTCAAAGTTACTTTTTATGTATATTTATTTCTTTTTCAATTCTTAGTTTTCACTTTTCCTAACAATAGAAAGGATATTGTTTTTATTGATAAGTTGTATTTTAAGGATAATTGTTATATTTTATTATGACCTCCTCTGCTTTTACACCTTGAGTCTTCCGTAAGGCTGACACGTAATGTCACCGTTTTACTTTACACTATTATGGGACCAAAACCGAATATTTTTTAAAAGGTAATATTGTCCCTGCTGGGGTGCCAATTATGATCTTGCGAGTTGCAAAACCAAAAAAATCTTTTCTTTTTGGGTCTTCACAACCAAGTTTATTTGAGTTAATATTTAACACTAAAAACTAAATTTACAAAATTCTTATTTTATATTATCATGTTGACATAGTTAAAATGCTGGCGTGATTTGTTATCAATATTGAATTGATAATAAATCACGCCAGCTTACTAAATTACTTTTATTTTGGCCGGCCCTGTAGCAAAAAAAAATTAGCCGGCGAAGTAAAAGGTTGAAATAGCTACAAAAACAACTGTCTATCTTCTCATCTTTCCTAATCTGTCCCCTCAATACTATCCCCTCGTTTTCAGTTCCGGCGCAATGCCTTGCATATATAGGGGTCATCCCCTGAGTGCTGGTCCAAGATAAAAAAAAAAAAAGTGCCAACTAAAAGTAATTAAAGCTAAATTGCAATGTTTCATATATTTAGGTCAATAAAAGTGATTAAAGTTAAATTGCAATATTGCATATGATTTTTACATTACACTCTCAATGTAATTTCAACTTAAATACCAAATAAGGTAATAATATTACATGATCGTTTATATTGTTACAAAGTTTAAAAATAGATTCAAATATAACGACAATGTCGCTATATGTACTTGGCAGAACTGCCAACTCATCTCTAGTTGTCAAAATGTTACAACCCTGATAAACACAATGCAGATAATATTCAAATTAACGGAAATGGAATATTCCGGATAAGTCGTCGAGAATATACAAGATCATTCGAGTCTGTGCAATAACAAGTGTAAATAACAACATAGAAAAACCTATCAACATCCATGCTAAGAGATGATGTTATTCTTAATGATCTTGTACGCAAGAATTCGCTGCTAACAAAAGCTAAACATGTACACAAATATAAACAGCGACATACACACATAGCACAACAAGAAACAAAACTACGCAACACACAGAACACTCATACATACAACCACTCATAGTTACAATAAGCAAAACACACAAGACAGATTTGTCATATATACAAACACACGTACCAGGTGGCACCGTTAGGAATGTAAACAATTTTTTGCTCCTATTGAATTTTTGTTTGTTGTGAGTTTAAACTGTCAAAGTACGGTGTAATTATATTTATGTTCAGAGCTGATATATGAATAAAAACTGTTTATTGAAAAACGAATATTTTAAATTATTGTTGTGAAAAAAGTGAACTCAAAGAAAATACTAATAATAATAACAAAAATCTAGATAAAAAACTAGTTAAACACGATAAAAGGTGTTTTATGTTTGCTACAGTCGTTTTTTCTGTTATTTTCAAATATATTTTTAAAAGTGTTTTCAATATATTTGGAACAAATTCGTTTAATATTGCAATTATAAAATTTTATAAAAATATGCCTTTTTGTGAGGTGTGCAAAAAAATATGTTCCTGGTAATGGCGACTCATTTTTTCGTGTGCCTAAGTGCTCCATAACAATGGAAAAGTGGAGTAGGTTGTGCCAAAAGCAATTCACAAAGCGTTCGCTTATATGCAGTGATCACTTTTTGAAGAATCAGATCATATCATATATAGACCCATTTCCTATTTCAGGTCACAAGAAAATATTGTGTTTTGATTAAATCTGTTTTTTACTTTTTTTTACACATTTAGGGTGATTTTAAATCTAGACGTTTTAACATCGCTAAGTGTTTAGTAGTACAAATACTCGTGTTAATTAAGTAGTAAATAAAGTGTTGCCACATTATATTTCTAAAATTAATTGTCTGTGTTTTAATTTGATGCAATTAAACGAATCCTTGATGGATAAGTAAGAAGCATTTTTACGAAAAGGTCGGAAAACGTAACAATTGGTGTCAGAAGTGGAATTGCAAATATAATTAAAAGGACATTGCAATTTAAGGGGAAAATAGGACAAACAAAAAAAAATAAAATTATAATAAATAATAATGAAGTTTGATGAGCTAAAAGTTGAACAGTTAAAAAAGGAGCTTAGTAAGCGGGAATTGCCAACAGCAGGTAACAAGGCTGAACTGCAGAAGAGGCTGATAGATGAGTTTAATAATCGCGGCATGACGACGATATGTATGTCCTCCTGCTACGACCAGCAGCATGGACATAAATTCAATGTTCGCTACTATGATGATCCAGATAAAAGGAATCAATGATGTACAAACTGAAATAACACAGAACTCTCAGCAGATGCAGGAGACATCAAAGATCAGCACTGAAAAACTTGTAGCCGAAATACAGGGAGCGGAAACAAAACTGTTGGAGTCAAATAGAGCCACGAACGAGACTCTGGTAGAGGTTTCTGAGGCCATTAATATGAGGGTGGATTCTATTGAGAATAAATGTTCAGAGCTGACAGATAGAGTCCAACATCTAAAATGCGGTGGCTTGGAACAGCATGCAAAAGACTTTGAAGAGAAATTGCATGCTCTAAAGGACAAAATGCATAAGCTTGAGTGTATTGGCGGGCCGGTAAGAGCAGTTGCGAAGGTTTCTGCGCGAATAAAAGCGCCCTGCAAGTTATATATAGAAATCCCAATACACTTACATACTTAAAGAATGACCCTATTGATGATTTCATAGAAAAAATACAAAGTATAAAAACATAAAGAAAACATAATTTCCTGTTGTACAATTAAAACTAAATTATAAGTCAATACTATTTTTCGGTCGCAATTCCAAGAAGTGCAACGGCCCCAATTTAACACAGTAACTTTTAATAAATATTGCCAAAACTGCATTCTTTGTATTTCCGTTTCAATTCAGATTAATTTTAAAATAAAATAAATTTAGCATAAGTAAACAAAATTGTAAAACACATTTTAAGCTAAATACATGTCAACAAGAAGTTTGATGATAATGAAGAAAATTGTAATAAGGTAGTCTAAGTTGCAAGGTGTTCGAATAAAGTTGTATTAATAACAAAAATAGTTTTTTTTAACTTCCACAAAAAGCTCTCTAGTTAAATGGCGCAGTCGGTAGGATCCCAAAAGAAAAAATTATAAAAGGGATCCAGTGATACGAATAGTTCAAAAAAGTGTATAATAAATTTTATATAAAAAAATAAAATATATATTCTGCGAATCCTACGGGACCCTCCAGAATATAAAACATAATAAATAAATTAAAATTATAAGTGCAGTGAACATTTATTTCCAAAAACCAAAATCGTAATACTAAAAGTATACAGAAAATTGAAAAAGGAAAAAATTTACACCACTTAAACAAACGCTATGCAGTAAACTTCTTCAACCAAACTCCACGCTAACATATAAAGTGAAGTGAACAGTTGTAAATTGAATACCACAGCAAAACAAAGCAAAGTGTAGTGGACAAAAGAATTTGAACACCACTTGAAAAAACCAAAATTATTTTTGTGAAAGAAAATACGCTCTAAAATACGATTTAGAGCATCAAGGCAACGAAGATTCGATCAACGTAGAAGAATGGAAAAACAACAGGAAAATGAAGCACAGGCTCTGCCGAACATGTTTCCAGCTGACATATTAGAACAATTAAATCGCAGAGAACATCAATTAGAACAATTAAGAAATGCTTATATGGAACTTCAACAACGGCAACCAAATCAACTGGAACACATAAATAAAAATGTAGCACATATTCCAACATTCACAGGAACTGGCGATATAACAATAAACTCATTCATCAGCAACGTGGAATACCTACTGGGTACTATTGCAAATGAAGAGATGAAAAAGGAAGCGACGAAAGCAGTTTACTATAGAAGTATCCAAGGGGAAGCCAAGAACATCATTATAAACATCCCACAACCGGACAACTGGGAGACGATAAAAAGAGCGCTGAAACTGAGATACCGACAAGACATTGAACTAGAGTTGCGCTTATTAGCTCAGTGAGCTGAGCGCTCACTTTAGCTCAGCTCAGTTTACTGAGCTAGTTCATTTAATAGCTCAGTAGCTCAGTGGCTCAGTAGCTCAGTTATAATGATACACCAAGGGTGATTAAAGACATTGTAACCATATTTATTAAATATGGCAAAAACGATAATAATAATTTCGTGGAGTTTCAGAGACAAATGCAATCCAATATTGCCTTCAATATAATTTAAATCAGTCAATAATGTGACTTTTTGAAGAGGTGGACCATTAACTAAATATATATATATATATATATATATATATAAATATATGTATATATATACATACATATATATATATATATATATATATATTTATTTTTTTTTTTTTTTTTTTTTTATGGACGTAATGATAGCAACTATCAATAGTGGCCCCACGACAACTTCACTAGCACCACCCTGGGACAGCTTTGGCATTTCATCAGGGTGGGTAGTATTATCAGTATTATTCCTACGTCCTCCTTAGTTCCTAGGTAAGGAGGTTCGGAACTGATGCGCATATTTAATCGTCAGTAGCTAACGAATCCTAAGACGTACTAACTCTCCTACGAATCTGTGCTAATCTGCGAAGTTCTATTAGAACAAGCTGTACAAAACTACACACTCTGGTCCAATTCAATAAGGATTCCAGCATGGTCGGAATAATATTCTCCGGGCTGATCGTACGCCCCAAGCCTTCCTCTAAATACGACCTCCAGTTGCTGAATCGTGAGCAGACAAAGACGACATGCTCAGCATCCTCAACCACATTCCCACCACAGTGTGGACAGAACGGAGAGTCGTCGTGCTTAAAACGAAATAGATATGACCTAAAGCAACCATGTCCAGACAAGAACTGTGTTAGGTAATAGTTCAGATCACCATGTTTCCTAGTCAGCCATAATCTGATGTCGGGTATTAATGAATAAGTCCATCTTCCCTTTTCAGTGGTTGACCACCGTTCTTGCCATTTTTGCATACATAAATCAGAGTTATCCCTATTCATGATTTCTAAATCGATAGGGATCATACCCGCAATGATAAAAGCCGCCTCGTCCGACACTGTCCGAAATGCACTACATACTCTTAAAGCAGCTAGCCTATACACAGGGCATACCAGCCCCACATATGTGGAATATCTAAGTGAGTCTGACCATACCGGGTGTGCATATAGGATAATGCTCCTTACTACTCCAGCGAGCAGTTTCCTCTGAAGATACTTTGGCCCTCTCGTGTTTGGCATGATCCGAGATAGCGCCAAACAGGTCCCTGATGCTTTGGATGCTATATATCGCAAGTGCTCGCGAAAAGATAGCCGTGTGTCAATCATCACACCCAGATATTTCAGAAATGCCTTTGATTCTATGGAACAGGTGCCAACATTGAGGGTAATAGTTTCCCTAGCCTTACGACTACTAATCAAAACCGCTTCGGTTTTATGATCAGCTAGAGTCAATCCCATTGCAGTGATCCAGGACTTTACTAATTGTACGCTGGCATTTGCAATGGTTTCTGCCTCCAGCAATTCCTTAGCTTCACACACCAGCGCTATATCGTCTGCGAATCCCACAATCTGCACTCTCTCAGGTAACCTCAACCTTAGTACTCCATCATACATTACGTTCCACAACAATGGTCCAAGTATCGATCCTTGGGGAACCCCACCACTAATCCTACGTTTCCTTATACCCGCATCTGTACTATAGATCAATTCCCTATACCGGAAATAATCCTGCACTATCCCTATCAGATATTCTGGGATGTCCAATCGAGTTAGAGCATCAACAATATGCACCCAGCTCGCTGTGTTGAACGCGTTCTTCACATCCAGCGTCACAACTACACAGTACTCCTTTGTGCCATTCCTCCAACTCCTGCCATAGATAGTCCGTGCAGCAGTTTCTACTACCACGTTTATAGCATCCACTGTTGACCTCGCCCTCCTGAAGCCAAATTGGTTGTCTGATAGACCATTTCTGTCATCAACGCAATTCCCAAGTCTTCGGCAGATCACACCCTCTAGCAACTTCCCACATGTATCTATCATACACAGTGGCCGATAAGATGAGGGATCATCTAGGGGTTTATTGGCTTTTGGTATTAATACCAACTTCTGCCTCTTCCATCTTGTTGGAAAAATTCCCCTACCTAAGCATGTATTCACCATTCTTAAGAACTGCTCGGGACAAAGCCTGACGGCCTCCTTTAATACTATATTTGGAATGCAGTCGAGTCCAGGTGCCTTCTTGTCTCTAAACCTAGAGACAACGTCCTCAATCTCAGCTATTGTAACCGGGGGAAAATTTAATGTCCCAATTGGAGGGTTGTGCTCCCAAGGTGGTGCGTCCTGCTGGGGAAAGAGATGGTCTACAATTTTCTCCAGGATTGGCCCCTCACTCGGTTGCAACGGGGTCAGGCATTTAAGTTTTTTGGTGACCAGCTTATATGCGAGACCCCAAGGATTATCATCCACCTCATCACAGATATTAAGAAAACACTGCCGCTTGCTCCTACGAATTGCATCCTTTAGGGCCTTCCTCCTATTCCTGTAATTCTCCTGGTATACGCTATTCTCTAACCTACCTCGAGTTCTTGTATACTGCCTTCTGGCACGTATACACTCCGCCCTCAAGCCGGCAATATCATCATTCCACCAATAAACCGGTTACCCCTTTACGGATCCTTTCCGCCTCACCATAGATGCATCGCACGACCGCGTGATATGGTTTACCAATTGTTCTGCCATATCCTCAGCTGAACCATTTAATTCCATACCTTCCATACAGATGGCAAAAATATCCTTATCAAAGGTATTCACTTTCCATCCCGACAAACCTTGTGCACGGGGAGTCACATGCCGTATATCATCCTGTATATCCATAATTATGGCACTGTGATCGCTGTGAGTATAAACATCAGATACTCTCCAGTTTACACGGTTTATAATGGTATCGCTGGCAAACGTAATATCAATAATTGAACCACCATTTCCTCCTCTAAATGTTTCCTCATCTCCAGAATTCAAGAGCACAACATTTAGCGCAGAAAGGGCCTCTAATAGCATCCTTCCCCTTGCATTTGTCAAGGGGCAGCCCCATTCAACAGCCCACGCGTTGAAATCCCCTGCTATTATAACAGGACTCCTGGCTGCAGCGTCCATCACTATGTTGTCTATAATAACACGAAAGTCATCAATAGAATACCTAGGAGGAACATAACAGCTGTACAAACATATGCCGGAAACAGTGGCCCGCGTGTACCCACATTGCGGTGATAACCTCTCCCTCAATATCAAAGAACCGGTAGTCCATATAGCTGCTGTATCTGTATCATCAGTAACCCAATTTGCAGATACAATCTTCTTATATGGCTCGCTGAGTACAGCAACGTCTACCTTTAAGTCTCGTACGGTTTGCCTAAGCAACTCCTGTGCTGCTTGGCAATGATTGAGATTTAGCTGTAATATGCGCATCCTGATTTTTAAGTAGTGTTTAACCTCTAAGCTTTTGTAGCGCCCTCTTGTAGTACGGGCAAACTACGCATCCGGTGACATGGTCACCATTAGTACTTCCACCCTTTCTACAGAGCATGCACGAAGGTCTGTTGGAACATGTTGCAATCTTGTGGCCAGCTTCCCCACAACGCAAGCAATTTCCGGATAGATCCTGGCCGCTACAATTCGTCGCCCTATGTCCAAAATCGAGACAGTTGTAGCACCTCTTCGGTGCTATCTTTTCCCGTATTCGACACACGACCCAGCCGATGCGTATCTTGGACATATCTAGAAGGCGTCTAGCTAGAGGAGCACTCAGGCCAATCGTGGCAGTTTGTGTTCCCCCATACGCTCTCCTCAGTGATTTAATTGCAGTCAACTGCAGTACCTTAAAATCGTTGGATTTACTAACTATGGCGTCATAGATGTCCTCCTTGGAAGTCACCTCATCTATGTCCCTAATTTCAATCCTAACCTCTTGGGATAGTGCCCGTACTTCGGCAGTCCCACCCAGTACCGCTTCCACCTCCGACCTGAACACACCTATATTCTGGTGAGCGGGTTTAGTGAGCTCCAGTAGCAGCTCACCCTTCCCAGTCTTCCGAATGCCCTTCACATTCTCCCCCAAATTACTAAGTTTAGGGTCCTTCTTCACTTGCTTGAGAATCTCAGCATAGGAAGCGTTCCCACATGTTTTAATAACTAGGGCATCCGAACGTGACCCCTGCTTACTCCTAATCCTATTTCTATTCGCTTCCCTGGGACGGACCTTTATCCACCCAGGTTCCTTAGTGCCTGGGTTCGGCAAAGCAGCACCATTCGCTGCCGCCGATCCCACACAGCTACCTTCACTACTCCTGATTGCATCTACTGCATCCTTCCTCTTCTTCTTAGCCCTATTCCCCTTTGGCCCAAGAGTACTTTCATCTCTCCTACGCTTCGGTGTCGCACCTGCAGGGACAGGGGGAGATGGTCTTACCATAACCCCTGTCTGCGTCTGCTTATTGCAGGGCACCTTGAGCTGACCAGTTCCACTGCTCAGCTCATCTGCCACCTGCATATACAATGCCTGTATTTCTCGAGACATCGATACTATATCCTTGTGGACATTCGATCTTGTCTTGAGAAAGTCTAATAGCTTTGCTATCCTCTCTCCTAGTTTTTCAACCTTGCCTTTCGGTTCCTGACCACCGTCTGTGGTGCCAAAACCTACCCTATGCGGCGTGTTCACCGCCGTAGGGGGCGATCTCGCGATCACCGGCCTCTTCAGGAATGGATTCCCAATTTCGCCATTTCCAGAGCCTTCCGCTTTCGCTTCTAAATTATTTTTATTGATCTTCATTCAATTGGGTCCAAACTCGCAGCCGCTGTCTCCGTTCGTTGTGCAGTCACGTTTAGATCCCATGGGTGTCTT
>OX637533.1:80717135-80747135 GCA_951800035.1 Linnaemya tessellans | reverse complement strand
AGACAATATTGAAAGAAGTTATTACGATCCTCGAGTGGCAGGACACCCTAATCCAAAGTTTGGCCAAAATCGCTTAAACTACGATAGGCAAAGCCCAGAGGGACTTGGAACTAATTATTGTGAGGAAGTGAATAACACGGTTTTTTTTTATGAAGCAGCCGCAGAATGCTTGCCAAAAATAACACTTAATATAAATAATAAAAAATATGTAGCGTTAATAGATACTGGAGCTAGTCTCAGCTTAATTACTAGTGAGATAAATGATTTAAAAAAAATTAAATTGAGACACCAAATTACCTTTAGCACACTAACAAATAAAAATAGAATTGATTACGTAGTACATACAGAAGCACCGAATGAATTTAATCTGCCTAACAACGCAAGGATTCGTTGGAAGGTCACACCATTAACAGGAAGAATATATGACTTTATTATAGGAATTGACATTTTGAATTTTCTAAATTCCCAAATAAATATTGAAAAAGGAGAAATAACGCTTAACGGAAAAGTGAGTAATTTTTTGAACAACCCTTATGAATTTAAACAAATCTGTAATCTTGAGGCTAGTGACTCAAATTTGGAAAGACTTGCATTGGATCATTTGAATGAGGAAGAGCGTAGAGAAATTATTAATTTATTGAAGCGATATAATAAATTACTATATAAAGAAGGCGACAAATTGACTAATACCACAGAAATTCAGCATGAGATTAGAACTACTACACAACAACAAATTAATTCAAAATTATATAGATACCCACCTCAACACGAGATGGAAGTTAGAAAACAAATCAAGGAAATGGTAGAACAAGGCATCATTCAGAAAAGCTATCCAAGATATTCAAGTCCACTAATAGTTGTACCAAAAAAGATGGACAACTCAGGTAAAAAAAATATCGCATAGTAATAGATTACAGGAAATTGAATGAGGTTACTGTAGATGATAAATTTCCTTTGCCAAATATAGATTCAATATTGGATAAACTAGGCAGAGCTCAGTATTTTACAACATTGGATTTGGCAAAGGGGTACCATCAAATTCTTGTAAAGAAGGAGGACATAGAAAAAATGGCATTCGTAACACCGCATGGGTTATACGAATTTGTAAGGATGCCTTTTGGCCTCAAAAATGCGCCAGCCACATTTCAAAGGCTGATGAATGAAATTTTGAGGGATTATATAAACAAAACATGTGTCGTATACTTAAACGACATTTTAATTTTTAGTACATCTCTAGCTGAGCACATTAAAGCAATAGGAGACATTTTTAAAGTTCTTGAGAGTAAAAATCTGAAAATTCAAATAGATAAACGCAATTTTTTAAAGAAAGAAACAGAATTCTTAGGACATATATTAACCAAGGATGGCATGAAGCCAAATCCTAACAAAATTGAAATTATTCAAAATCCAGAATTACCAAAAACCGAGAAACAGATAAAAAGTTTCTTGGGATTGACTGGATATTACCGCAAGTTTGTAAAAGACTATGCAAAGATAGCCCAGCCAATTACGAAGTATTTGAAAAAAGCTACGAAAATTAATGTAAAAGACCCAACTTATATTGAAGCATTCGAAAAATTAAAGTTATTAATTAGTACACATCCTGTTTTACGCTATCCCGACTTCGAAAAACAATTTACATTAACAACAGATGCATCCAACTATGCGATTGGTGCAGTGTTAGCACAGGAAGGGCACCCAGTGTGCTACGCTTCAAGGACATTGAACAACCACGAGAAAAATTATTCTGCGACGGACAAAGAATTTCTGGCAATAATGTGGAGTGTCAACTATTTTAGGCCCTACATTTACGGCAGAAAATTCAAAATTCTTACTGACCACCAGCCAATTAAGTATTTGCATTCCAAATACAGAGGAAAGGATATGTCACCCAGACACCAGCGATGGCTATTAAAATTAGGGGAATATCAATTTGAGATCGAATACTTGAAAGGAAGAGAAAACATAGTAGCGGATTTTTTGAGCAGAATAGAAAATAGTGAGGACACTATTTCGGAAAAAGCGGGGGGTAAAGATAGCAAGGCTGAGAATAACAGCATCTTAAATTTTTTTTCAGTTAACAATTTAGAAGACGACGTCACAATGGCAACAGTACATTCAGCCGATGAAGAATTGGGCGATCATTTTTTTATAAAAGAGGAAATTGTGAACAAGTATAAAACACAAATAATTCTGACAAATAACAAAATAGAAGAATTTAAGGAAATACATGGGAAAAGGATTATATTTATTGCTGAAAGTGATTTTGATCAAATGGGAGAAATTTTTAGGAGATACATATCAAAAGGGAAAGTAGGAATATTTTCGGAACTATCTGAACATAACTATAATATAGTACAGGAAAAATTAATAAGTATGTATTCAAACGATAATCAAGTTAATTTCACTAAGTGCACTATGCGGGCACATGACGTTGAAACTGAAGTGGAGGCAATTAAACAGATATCATTATACCACATAAGAGAGAGTATGCATTCAGGTATCCTTGAAACATACAACCAGATCAAAAATAAGATCTATTACCCAAAATTAATGGAATCAATCAATGTGAAATTTGTCAAGAAGTAAAGTACGATAGAAAACCAATCAAGCCAAAATTAAATTTTACAGAGACACCAACAAATAAAAATGAAATTATACACGTAGATACGTACGTCATGAAAAGATATCACTTTCTAACAGTTATAGATAAATTTTCAAAATTCGGCGCAGCCTATGCGTTGAACGACAGGAATCATATAACTATTATTGAACAATTAGAAGATCATTTTGCTAAATTCGGGAAACCAAGGAAAATGATTGCAGACAATGAATTTAAAACAGCAAGGAAAAAAGAATTTTTAGACAAAGCTTCACTTGACAAAACCTAATAGTCATACAGGCAATTCAGATATGGAAAGGTTTCATAGTACAATAGCGGAAAAGTTTAGGATATTATACAAGATAGAAAAAGGGCTGTCAGTGAAACAACTAATTCAGAAGGCAATTCGAAACTATAACAACAGATTCCATTCGACAATAAAATGTACACCAAACGAAGTGCATGAAAATAAAATAGACCTCGGAATAGTAAAGAAGAACTTAGAAACAGCAAAACATAAAATTATAAATAAACTGAATGAAAATAGGGAAAATTATGAGGAAAAAAGGCCTGAAGGATTTATTAAAAATTATAAGGCAGTTAGGCATAAAGAACAGCCAAGATATAGGAAAGAAAAATTAAAAAATGTTCACCCTATCAACATTAAAAAACCATTAAAATTTTCAGACATTAATTATGATACTAGTTCTGCTAACTGCGATACAGCCGAGTGATAGCAGAATGACCCTAACTGAACTTGTGGACCAAACAGGATTCGTTGACCTACAAATGAGAGACCAGGAAATAGTCAAGGACAGTGACATGGTATTACACATAATTGACGTTAAACAAATAGAAAATATTATTAACGAAATGACGGACAACATTATATTAGCAAAGACAAGTAACAAGGACATATTACAAGCCGAATTATTAGAAGCAAGGAATAAATTACTAACTTTAGTACCAACTGAAAAAAGACAAAAACGAGGACTTATAAATGCAATAGGTACTGTAGCTAAATGGACAATTGAAACAATGGACGATGAAGATAGACAAACGATACAAAAACATTTATCACAGACTGACAAGACACTAGACGAACAGATACATATAAACAATCACTTTAGTTTAGCTATAAATCAAATAAAAAATATTGTAAAAGATGATAGGAAAGAAATTGAAAAAGGTATTAATGCTATTAATAAAATTATAGACGAAGAATACCAACAACACATGTATTTACACAAATGTCAAAAATCCAATTAATAAAAAGTAAAATAGAACAAATCCAAGACAATGTAGTCTCAGCCAAATACGGATTAGTTCATCCAAATATTTTGACAAATCATGAAATTGAAAAATATAATATTGACTTTAATAAACTAAAATATTTGCAACTAGGAATAGCAACCTTTAATAATACTTATTTAATATTAAGCATTAAAATACCAAAATCATTCATACAAGTAAAAATAAGAAAAATTATACCATTACCAAATAAAAATCAAAAAGAAATAGAATTTAGAATAGAAGAAATTTTTACGTATGAAAATAAAACTATGCAATTTGAAGAGAATAAACATTTCAGACAATTAAAACCCAGCACTCATTGTATATTAACAAAAAATTGTAAATTTTCAATAAAAGTTTCTCAATAAATGTTTCTGAAAACATTGGATTTTCACTTTCATTGCATATCACCCGTGTACTCTTATTATTATATTCATTCTGAAGATTATTATTATTTTCATATATAAATTTTAGTCTTTGAAGCTTCTTTATATCATTTATTGATATATGTACATTCCCACATATGGAGGTGATCAGTCTCCTGTTGAGATATGTAAGTCTTTTTCTTGTTCTTTATTTCTTCTTTATTTTTGGTATTCTTATTAAGCATGCTACGTGTTATTGCAAGACTTTTTCTTTCTTTTTCATCAATACAGAGTGGAATCATTTCTTTCAAAATATTTGAATTTAATTCAATACGAGATAACGCGTCTGCATTAGTGTTATTTGATCCCTTTATATATATATATATATATATATATATATATATATATACATATATATATATATATATATATATATATATATATATATATTGTCAAAGTCATTGTCTGATAATTCATGTCGAATTCTGGTCGGCTTTAAGGATGGATTTTTATGCGAAAATAGTGCGGTTTCTCAAAATCAGGATATTGTAATATAGGTGGGTTTTTTAGTTTGTCTCTTAATGTGTCAAATGCTATTTGGCAATCTTCCGTCCAGTTAAATTAGAATTTTTTTTCAATAAATTATTTAAGCAATTTGCTGTTTTAGCAAAATCCGGTACAAATCGTCTATAGTAATTACAAAAGGCTATAAATCTTCTGACGTCATCTGAGGAATAGGAAATTCTTCAATTATTTTATATTTTGATGGATCAGTTTTAATACCCTCCTTTGTAATTAAATGTCCCAAGTAAAGGACTTCAGGTTTTAAGAAGCATCATTTATCTACATTTAATTTCTAATAATTTTGTCTCAGTCTTTCAAATACTTTTATAAGATTCTCATTATGGTGTTTGAGGTTGCATCCAAAAATAATTATATCATCCACATATAGTAGTGCTTCTGACTGTAAACCAGAAAATGTTATTGTAAGCATCCTCTGAAAACTGTTTGATGATATTTTCAGTCCAAAAGGTAGTCTGTTATATTGATAGTGACCGTTACTAGTCGAAAATGCTTTAAGTGGTCTTGATGTTTCATCTAGTTCTATTTGATGAAAAGAACATGTCATATCAAGAGTTGTAAAATATTTAGCTCGTCTCAGTTTGTCTAAAACATCTTCTAATCTTATTAGTGGAAATTTAACGTTTACGATCCTATCATTTAAACGTCTGTAGTCTACAACTAATCGCCATTTCTTTATGTCGTCTTGCCCTTTTTTTGGTACTACTAATATAGGTGAATTATATGGGCTAATTGATGGTTCTATTATATTTTCCTGTAATAGATTCTGTTCTTGTCTGTCTATTTCTTTTAATTGAGTTTGTGGTAGAAGATAATTTTTTGTATATATGGGGGTATTATCTTTCAGTTCCATATTTTGTTTGTAGAAATTATTAGTTGTCAATTTTTCTCCTTCGAGATGAAATATGTGTAGCTGTTGTTATAATATGTTGTAAAGGGCTTTCTGTTTTTTATCATCAAAGCTTTCGAATTTAATTGTCCTCAATAATATCTGGAATCTTTCTTCTGAATAGTTTTTGTCATTAGGTCAGTGGTTTTATAAATGTGATAGTGTTGCAATGGTATCGTAGATAGTTTGAGTATTAATAGTCGAATGGGTGTTTCTAATGTATTGAGTATTTGATATGACGATTGCCATTTTTTGGCATTATGGTATTTGCTACAAAAACTCCTATATCTATTTCCTTCTTACATACCACAGTATCTTCATTTATATCAATATCGATATGTACTATTTTTTCGCTTCTTGGTGGTATTATAATATTGCTTAATTGTTTAATATTACTTTCTATAGGGATGGTTATATTTTTCATTTATACAAATACTAAGAGTGTATGTATCGTAATCGATTATACAATTGTACTAGTATAAGAAATCCATTCCTATAATGCCATCTGTTTTAATTGGAAAATCACAGTTCACTAAATAAAATTTATGCTCCAATTTCCAATTTAGTTGAGCCAAGGGTTTCTATGTGATCTTTCGTTATCCCTTTTATTTTAAGAACATCTTGGTCAAATGTATTATATACATGTATTACGTTTTCTTTATAAAGAGATATATCGGAACCTGCATCTATCAAGAAGGTTAGCTTATAGCTTAGGTTTCTGATGGTTAGAAAATTAAAATTAGATTTGTTGGTATTTACTGTGTAAGTCTTTAATTTTCCCTTTCTGGAGAGTCGTTTCGATTCTCCAGGAATTCTTCGTTTCCCTGTTGGTTCAGTACTCGTACATTAAGGTGGTTATTTCTGTCATGTATGTTACGATTGGTTATACTCCTGTTTTGATTATTAAAATTTCTGTTGTTGTAATGGTTATTATTATTGGTATGTCTGTTGTTATTAGTGCTTAGATTGTTGTATCTATTTCAGTGATGTCAGCCTCATACACAATTGTGGAAGCAAAACTCACATGTACGCTTACGCTCTTTTATTTTAAGAGCGTAAAATATAATTGTTTACTGAAAAACACTCTCATTCAGCGGGAAGCATCGCAAGTCCTGTTTTGAGGCCTCTAAACAGAAATAATATATTTATATAAATATATATACAATATATATAAGAAGTTTGAAATAAGTTGGATCCACTGTATGTAGGTACATCTTTTTGAAAATTTCTTAAAGTAGCTTTTAAATTAATTCATAAGTAAGACTTTTTGTAAAAATTGTTTCTCTTGTATATAAACTAACCAAATGTTCAGCTTAAAAATGGAGAAATATTTTAAAATTAAATATCTGAGCACTTGCCAATTTTCTAAACCCTTTTTTTACAACTTATAAAATTAGAAGATATTATTGGTAAATAAAAGGATACTCTTAGAAAAGGCCACTAGTTAGGCCTCGCAACCGCACATTTCTCCCGCTGGGATTGTAAGAGATAAGAGTGATCTCACCAACACAATCACATTTGACATCACTGATCTATTTGTTCTTTGATTGTTGTATCTATTTGTTCTTTGGTTGTTGTCTCTATTACTGTTACTGTTGTAATTATTATTATTGTTGCAACTGTGTCGACTATTGTTACTTATATGAAAAATTTCTAACCTATTTGTTGTCTGTACAATCGTTCTTGCGTACTAGCTATTTCATATGCTTGTATCAATGTTTTGGGTTGTGCTGCTACCACTGCTATTCTTATATTTTCTTGTAACCCTTCTTGGAATGTCTCTAAAGCTAGTTTCTCGTTCATCATTTTGATTGTTGAACGTGCTATCTCGTTTGAACTGTCTTCTAAGTCAGTATATTGTACTAGAGTTAATTCGGATATTAATTTGTCGATTTTTTCTTTAAATCCTGACACATTACCTTTTTGTTCGATACTTCTAATTTCCGAATGAAGACTACTGGCTGTTTTAATTGGTTTAAAGTTTGTGGATAACTGTGATTTTAATACATTAGATATTGTTGGTATGCCTTTCGTCATTAAGATGTTTCTAACTCTATCCTTTAATTTAATGGCAGTCACATATTTTACTAAGTTCTGCTTTCCTAATTCATTAAGTTCGTCATGAACCATTTCCACCATAGATAAGAATATATCGAGGTGTGCATGTTTTCCATCGAATGTAGGGATTGTGTCTGAAGCTTTTTTGCTATCAAAATTTGACATGTTTGGGCTGTTTATTTCAGAATGTTCTTTTAAAAGATCAATTGCAGTTGCTTTTAGAGCTTTAAATTTTTCAATTTTCTGTTGCCTAATTGGGTCTGATAAATGACTAGCTAATTTTCCAAACTGTCTACTTAGTTCATTTATTAGATGTTCCTTTTCTTTTATTGTCTCTGGTGTGCATTTCCTACTTTTTGATTTTCTAGTATTTATTTTTATTTTATTGAGTTCCTCAATAATTAGGTCCATATGTAAAAAAAATTTTATAATTTGTTTCTTTTTTGTTATCTATTTATTATATATATATATATATATATATATATATATATATATATATATAATTTTTTTAACTATTAACTACTGTATTAGTAGTTACTTGTTTTTTAATATAATTTTTTAATAATTTCCAAATTCCTATGAATATTAAAATTATTAACAATATCATTATTACTTCTATACTTAAAGATATTTTATTTTCGTTTACAGCGAACTTTAACTTTTAACTTCGTGTCTGCTGTTCCCATCGCTATTATATTTTCTAATAGCAGTTTCATTCGATCTTCTTGTGTTATTTCAAAAGACTCAGTCATTGGGTTTTCCAGCCCTTTTGTCTCAAGCTTCTCAATTCCTTAATGAGAGTTTTTTTTGTGTTTGCTCTTGCTGATATTTATTATTCGTTGTATGTGAGCACAGGCTTGTTGGAATTTCCGCTTTGTGTTGCCATCAAGAAGCGAAAAATTTAATTTGGCAGGATCACAACTACAAAAATTTTGCTTAGTAGTATCGTCAAAAAAGGTTTTATGTATAAGGCTATCAGGATTCTTTTAAATTCCAATAGGCATGATCAGATTTTACTTTTATGTTTGGCAAGATCTCAATTTAAGGGCAATTAGTTAATTTGGTAGGAATAATTAGTTTAGCAGGATCGCCATGTAATATTTAATTTTTGTATTTTAAAGGATGTTCCCTAATGCTTAGTATTTACTAAGCACTGATGCCGCATTAACCGAGCATAAGAATGTCCTTTTTTGAGAACCAAAGAAGAAGTTTACTTTTCAGTTTCTTAATTAATTCTACCTTTATTGAATAAAAATAGCGGCTTATATAGTACAATTTTCTAGTGGTCAGCATTCTCATAAAATAAAAAGAATCGATACAATATTGCTGAATAATTAAAAAACAAGTCATAAACAAAAATGGTATTTGGTTACAATCCAAATTCTCACGATCAAAAAATATTCTTAAACATTAAACTTGCAATTGCTGCTGACCACACATAAATTTATTTTACTTTATTTTTATTGAACAATTTGTATTATTGGTTTTATGTTGCATACAGTCTTGCACATACACTGCACCGTGCCAGTAAGCAGCAGAAACAACTATAATGAAATAATGGCAGCATTGCAGCGCAAGTATGGTGGTGAGCACACGCGCGATATATACAGAATGGAATTGCGATGTAGAGTTCAGAAGCCTAACGAGCCTCTACAAGAATGGAAATCGAACGTTTAGTGCAGCTTACATATCCAGGCGAGAGTCACCCTGTAAATATATTGCGAGAGGGTGTTTAAATATTATTTGAACCTATTGGATTCTTGATTTATTAAAGAGCCTTAGAATCGATAGTCGGCTCTATAAGATGGCAAAGTCAATTGCCGAAGTGGGAAATAAAATTGTTTCTAGTTTAGAGTCAAAATTATTTCTAAATTTTATTAACAAAAACCTTCCGCTTATATACTATTCTTATTCTACACATTACAATAACAATTCTTATTTCTATTTCTTACTTCAATATCAATCGCAATATTATATTGATTACTACAAACCAAATTTGCTTATTCTGCACAATTGCAATTTCGGTCAGTGAACTTGTTTCATAAATGTGACCTAATTTTATTTTGTGTTTATGTCAGTTTGTTTTCTTTATATTTTTTTTGTTTGCTTTAATTTTTGTATTTTCGTGTGGTGTCATTTGTATGATTACATTATGAATGTACTTCACCCCTACCGTTTAAAGAAAAAAAAAATTTTATTTGGTAAAAAAAAATTTTTTTTTGTCTTTAAGTATTAAATTACAAAAGTGGTATATAAAATTTATTTGCAAAAATTTTTGCATTGACATAACTAAAATAATTTTATTCTATTCTTGTGTACGGTCATTGGCTTGTAATTTTTCAAAATTGTGATATATACATTTTCTATGTTTATTACTTCAAAAGGACCGATATATTGATTTTCGCTCTTATTGGCGTTTTCTTTTCTTAAAAATACCTTATCTCCTATTTTTACATTAATGTTATTTGTATTCTTATCTTTAATATATTTTTGTTTTATTTTGCCTTCTAATAACTTTTTATTTGCCATATTATGTGCATGTTTTAATTTAATTTTTAATTCTGTTACATAATCTTCATAATTGTAAAATATTTCATTTGACACGTGATCATTTGGCACAGTCGCTAATCTTCCATATACCAATTCAAATGGAGAAAAACCTGTGGCTGAGTGCGGCGTTGTGTTATACGCGAACGTATAGTATGGAATCCACTCATTCCAATTGCATTGTTCCGTGAAGGAACGCATGTATTCATTTAATACCGTATGATTTCTCTCAATGCCACCTAGAGTCTCATGGTGAAGCTGTTGACGTCACATATCTATACCCGTTAGACACTCTTAATGGACCTACTGTGTCCAATTGTATACACTGAAATGGTTTTGCAGGTGTATTAGTAATCTGAATTGGTGTCCTCGTATATTTAATAATTTTGTTCTTCTTACAACTTTCGCAATGACTGATAAAATCCTTAACCATTTTGTACATGTTTTTCCATATGTACTTTTGTCATATCCTAATGACAGTTCTACGCACTCCCGCATATCCGCCATGTGGGGTTTCATGATAATCTCTTATAATTTCCTCTTGCCTTACCTTTTCCAGTATTTTATCTGGTTGTTTAAATATTATAATCTGTATAGGTCTCTGCCTATGTTCATATTTATTTTGCATGCTATTATATATTCTAATCAATTCCTTTTCGTTCACATATTCAAATATTCTATCATCCTTCGCTAGCGTTACTGTAAAAATTTGGTTATCCCGTAAAATCTTAGTCAACTTCTGCAAGACTGAACCTAAACTCGAGTATGCATTTTCATTGCCAGATATTACCACGCGAATACTCAAAATTTCAATTTTTGGCATGCTTCCTTTCGTTTTATCTACAACAAATTTCAATCTTGGGAACCCTTTCACTTGTGAAAACGAGATACCATTCCACATATAAATTTTCTCTTCCTTACTTTTTTCTTCTTTCTCAGTCTTATTACTGTCTTGATTAAAACTGGTTATACGATCGTCCTTTGATTTTTTTTAATTCCTCAGTCATTTTTCTAGTCATTATATTTATAGATCTTGGCATTATCTCCCTCAAATCATTGGAATTTATCTTAATTCTTGACAACGCATCGGCATTAGTGTTCATCTTTTCTTGCTTGTATATGATGTCGAAATCGTAATCCATGAGATCGAATCTTATTCTTGTTAGTCTTGATGAAGGGTTTTTATGTAAACAAAGACACTAGTGGTCTGTGGTCAGTAACCACCTTAAATTTTCTGCCGTACAGGTATGGTCGGAAATGGGTAATTCCCCAATGAATGGCTAATAATTCTTTTTCTATAACGGGTTTATTAATTTCATGTTTATTAAGACAACTGCTCGCGTATGAGATTGGCAAATCATTATTTATTTCACCCTGTGAAAGTATTGCCCCTAACCCGTAATCTGATGCGTCAGTAGTAAGTATAAATTCCTTCTCGAAATCTGGGTATTGTAATATTGGTGGATTCGAAACTATGGACCTCAACATATCAAAAGATTTATGACAATTTTCTGACCAAACAAATTTCTGGTTTTTCTTTAATAACTCATTAAGTGGCCTGGCTATCTGGGCAAAGTCCAAGATACGAATCTTCTTGTGTCATCTGCATTTTGCGGAACAGGGTACATCCGAAGTGCTACACTTTTATTCGGGTCTGTCATTATTCCCCTATCTGTAATAAGATGTCCCAAATAGACTACTTCCGGTTTCAAAAAGTTACATTTATTCGGATTCAATTTGAGATTATGGTTTTTCAACCTCTGAAATATCCTTGTAATCTCTGTAAATATCATTATGGTGTTGTAATGAACATCCAAAAACAATTATATCGTCCACATATACAAATGCATTGGAGTCTAATCCCGTTAATGCTATTGTTAGCATTCTTTGGAAACTATTTGATGATATTTTGAGACCAAATGGTAGTCTCTTAAATTGATAGTGTCCATTACTTGTAGAAAATGCTGTAGGTGGTCTTGACGCCGGTTCTAATTCTATCTGATGGAATGAACTTGTCATATCCAGCATCGAAAAATATTTCGCCCTTCCTATTCTGTCCAATACGTCATCCATCTGAGGTAACGAGAATTTATCATTGACTAATTTTTTGTTCAACTGGCGATAGTCAACAACCAGTCTCCATTTCTTTTCATCGCCGTCGCTTTTCTTCGGAACCAAAAGCAATGCGGAATTATAAGGGCTAACGGATGGTTCGACTAAATCTTCCTCTATTAACTTATGAACCTGTGTTTTGATTTCTTCCTGCTGTGATTGTGGTAGCCTATAATTTCTAGTGTAAACAGGTGTATCGTCCACAGTCTGTAGTCTTTGCCTATAAAAATTGTTCGCTGTCAAATGATCTCCCTCCAAATAAAAAATTTCCTGGAGTTCTCTACAAATTTTTTTATAGTCTCTCTTGCCGTGGCATCTATCCCATCTATATTCAGTAATTTCCTCAATTTCTCCCATATAGCTTGTTGTCCGTCATACACATTCCCTTTCGAGCCACATTTCCTCTCGTGAAGAATGTTGTAGTCTGATAAAGGCTTTATCTGCAAATCTAATTGCGATATCACAACTTCCTTGTCTGAAGCATTCAAAATTCTAACGTGTTTTGTTCCGTATTTTGGAATTATTGTGTTACCAATGAAAACATTGTCACCGATTTGCCTAGCACACACAATACTGTCTTCCTTAATCCGCAAATTCACTGCCTGTGTTTCCTCTGTTCTAGGTGGTATCGCGAACCTACGGATGTCTGCTCTCAGTGGTAAAACGTATTCAGTTTCACTCACAACGATGGTTAATGTGTATGTCTCATAATCTATCTTCGCAAAATATTTAGTAAAAAAATCTCTACCCAATATACCGTCTGCTGCTATCGGGAATTCTGTATTTACCACCTGATATTCGTGGCTTATCATATCCTCCGGAAACATCAGCTTCAAATCCGAAGTACCCATTGTTTGTATCGTCCTGTTTTCAATACCCTTAAGCCTGCACGCATTATGTTCTTTAATTATCTTGCTTCCTATGAAGCGTTCTTTACAAATGGATATATCTGCACCCGTATCTATCAAAAATTTTATAAAGTGTCCTTCATCAGTTTTAAGTGTAACGAAATGTGGTGCGTCCGTGTGTGAATTGTAAGTTTTTAATGCATATTCCCTTAAAAGTCTTGCTTCCTTTACATCTCTGTTTAAATTTACTTTTGAGGATTGCAGGGGTCCTTTTCGTTTCCCTGCTCCTGAGCAACATAAATCCTTCTCTGATTCCTATTCCTGTAATTACCACCTCTCTGGCCATTATTGCCGTAATTATTTTTTCTTGGGAGGCCGGCACCATGGAAATTGTCTCTTCTTGAATTGTTAAAATTTCTATAATGATTATTAGGGCTGTCATTACTATCACTTCTGTTACTGCAAGCATTGACGTTATTACTACGAAACCTTCCGTTATTACTACGAAACCTTCCGTTATGAGAAAATCTCCTGTTTCTACTGAATTGCATAATTGAATGTGGTGGTGCAACTACCTCTGAAACTATTTGAATTGCTTCATTTAAGCTTTTGGGCAGGGCTGTGGAGTCGGAGTCGAAGAGTCGGAGTTGCACTGTTTTTGCCGGAGTCGGAGTCGCTAAAAAAAGTCGCGACTCCGACTCCGACAAAGAATTTTTTAAATATTTTTCATAATAAAAATTCTGCGAATTTTTTTTTTTTTTTAATATTTTCTATTTTCAAATATTTGCCTTTTTACAGAAATTGACTTAATCTTTTTAATGAATTATTATTTAGTTTATTTAATTTGAATTATTAGTTTTGTTGATTTTTTGTTGTGTGTTGGAATAATAAAAACGTAAAAATGTGAGACTTTTCGTTTAAAAAAAACGACTATTTTGCTCCTTTTTCAAAAACTTCAACATTAACCCTATTTGTCACTCATAAACTTGTGCTTTTATTTTCCCATGATTGAGAAGAAACCGAAGCAAACAAAAGCATTAACGTTCTCTCCCAAGTAAAAGCAATTTTGAAAAGTCACGGTTCACACAGTGAAATTTCATTACAAAAATTTCAGTGTGCAGACACGGATGAAAGTGTAGAAGAGAATAAAAAAAAAAATTCATAAGAAATATTTCACTCCATATACATTTAGCATTGGAGTTGAAGTCGGAGTCGGAGTCGTACTTTAAAAATTTCGGCGGCTGGAGTCGGAGTCGCAACTATTTTTTCACGACTCCACAGCCCTGCTTTTGGGTCTAGCTGCCAAAACAGAAGTTCTATGTGGTTCATTCAAACCATTCTTAAATGTATCAAGTGCCACCTGATCATTCATTTTAATGATTGTTTCCCTACTTTGGGAACCCAATTCTGTAGTTTGTAGCTCATTCAGGCAAGCTATGAGTGATTCTATTTCATTAGCAAACTGCGTACTGAATTATTTCCTTGTGTTTGTTTTGCCAAATCAGTATTGACCGAAGAGAGTGTCTTTTTTGGTGAGAATACCTTCCTAAGAGTGACTTTGAATGCTTCGAGAGAATGTTTTTTCTGAAATCAATTTGTTTCTTACCTTGTCTGTTAACTTAGTTGCCAGTACAAACTTAACTAACTTACTAACCTCTGCATTATCTTTAAGTGTATCAGCATAAAATTCTATTATACCTATGAAATTGCTCATTTGC
Source organism: Linnaemya tessellans (assembly GCA_951800035.1). Taxonomy (NCBI): domain Eukaryota; kingdom Metazoa; phylum Arthropoda; class Insecta; order Diptera; family Tachinidae; genus Linnaemya; species Linnaemya tessellans. The sequence continues at coordinate 80,732,121 of OX637533.1, read as the reverse complement.
CCTAGGTCGCCATTGAATTCTGGTATTAATTTGGATGCGTCAAGTATGCCAAACGATGCCATTTCTGTAATGTCTTTTGTTCTCAAATATTTAAAATCTTTTGTTCAATTTCATTAATGTTCTTTAAAGAATAACCTTCATTCTTTAATGCAATGGATTTTAATTCCTCAACTGTTCTTAAAATGTTTACTACATAATTTTCTGTATAATTTCTGTTAGGACTTTTCTTTATGTTCTTATATATGCTTATCAATCTATACATTTATTATACATTTTCTATTTTGTTAGTAAATTTGTTTGCTTTCTTTCTCATATATTCCTTATAATATTCATGCATTTTTCCCAGTACCAAAAATGTCAAAAGGATCAGCATTATTTGTTGCAAATGATCCTGGGTTACTGTAAGTACGCCCCTATTGTTTTCATTTACAATTATGGCCTCCTTTGAAAACCATCCGCCCATTTTTGGAATACTATTATTCTATTACTGTATATTATATATTCTATTACTTTATATATATATATATATATATATATATATATATATATATATATATATATATATATATATATTTTATACATGCATAACAATTACATTAATTAAAAACAATCATTACTTGTTGTTTCTTATGGTACGGATCTCGTTCAAGAGTCTGGTTTTTTCAGCTTTGTTGCCGGTCAGATGGAACTTTCTGTATGTTTCGGTAATTAGTTTTCGCTTTTGCACCGCTTTACTGCCTCTTTTCTTTCTTTTCTTCTTACCTTTTGGGATTTTCAGGACTTGATACTTGTGCCTTGGATTTCTGTAGGCGTTTAAGATACTCCTGGATGGGTATCTTCTTTTTGCTGGCACTATACTTGGGGATTTCTAAAACGGGAACCACAGGCTGAAGCACGTACTCCAACAACTGCTCCTTTTTTCTGAAAAGCCGATCGATTTCCTCTTTCGTGGCTTCTGTCTTATCCATGCAGCCAAAAATTTCTATTTTCTCAGACAGGATCTCTAGTTAAAATATTTAGTTTGGCAGAATATCTAGCTAATTTATTTAGTTTGGCAGGATATCTAGCTAATTTATTTAGTTTGGCAGGATCGGCATGTAAATATATTGCTAGGGGGTGTTTAAATATTATTCGCCCTATTGGATTCTTGATTTATTAAAGAGCCTTAGAATCGATATTCGGCTCTATAAGATGTGCAAAGTCAATTGCCGAAGTGGGAAATAAAATTGTTTCTAGTTTAGAGTCAAAATTATTTCTAAACTTTATTAACAAAAATCTTCCGCTTATATACTATTCTTATTCTACACATTACAATAACAATTCTTATTTCTATTTCTTACTTCAATATCAATCGCACTATTATATTGATTACTACAACCCAAATTTGCTTATTCTGCACAATTGCAATTTCGGTCAGAGAACTTGTTTCATAAATGTGACCTAATTTTATTTTGTGTTTATGTCAGTTTGTTTTCTTTATATTTTTTGTTTGCTTTAATTTTTGTATTTTCGTGTGGTGTCATATGTATGATTACATTATGAATGTACTACAACCCGTTCCTGGACCACTTCGCGTTCGTTAACGGCATTCGCAACCCTGATGTTAAACTGGCTGTGTGCGCTACGCAGAAATCCACCTTCGCTGAAACTGGTTCATTTGCGCTCGCTCAAGAGACTGCAAGGATGGTTTTCTAGCCAAAGAGTTGTAAGGTGCTGAATGTGGAGGTTTTGTCCGAGAATGATAATAACCTGGTCGCTAATGTTAAGGAGACAATGCGACAACTGACAGCGGAAAGTGCTACCAAAGAAAAGCCTAAATGCCTTAACTGCGGAAAAATCGGTCATTTTCAGCGCAACTGCAAAGCACAAAGAAAAAGTGGTAGATCTGTTTCGCCACCAAGAACCAGCAAACGGGTGAACCAAGCAACAGCTCAAGATTCCCCGTTAAACTAAAACGAGCTGGCACTAAGGGGCAAGAGCTAGCTCCCACAAACGAGGGCCCTACAATCTCCATATCAGTGATGCAGCAGAAAAATATAAACCTTACTGCGTCTGGACACATCAACGGGGAAAAGCACGTAGTTACCATAGACACAGGGGCGTCACAGTCAATAATAAGGCTCGATATGTAAAGGAGGAATGCGATCGTTTAAGCAATATACGGCTACGTACAGCTACTGGAGAGCCTGCCACTCTCTATGGCACGATTGAAGTGAAGGTAACTATAGCCAACATCAACGTGAGGCATGTGTTTATTGTTGCCGATATTGTTGATGAGGTAATTATTGGAGCCGAGTTTATGATTAACCATGGCATTAATCTACACATGGGGCAACAGCTGATGATTTGGCGTAATGTGGAAATAGCCCTTGATGTTGGATATGACAGCAAGCCGCAAGTAACAAAAGTATTTGCTATTGAGAGCCCGACGCTACCGACGCAGTCTGAAACAGTTATATAGGCGCGTATGAAGGGAGATTGTGAGGACAGTCGGTTGTGGGTTGTAGAACCAACAGATCTAAAGAGCTTATAACAGCAAAAGCTCTAGTAAAAACTAGTAAAGGAGGAATAGTCCCTATAAGAGTGCTTAACTTGGCAGACCATGAAAAAGTCATCAAAGAATATTGCGATATTGGCCAGTGTACTCCAGCAGAGGCAATAATAAACTGCGAGAAGAAGATAGAGCTTACAAATTTGTCCTCAAAAGAACGTGAACAATTTGAGGAACACGTAGGGAAATGGTTAGCAGCACTGTCAGCAACAGATAGAAATAAAGCCAAACAGATGCCAAAAAGGCATGCCAGTATCTTCGCCATGGGAAACCAAAGCCAGGGTTGAACTGCATTGGTTAAACATGAAATTAACACAGGCGAAGCTAGGCCGATTAAACATCCACCCATAAGTGTACCCCTAGCAAAGTGAGATGCAGTCAAAGAGCTTGCAAGAAAAATGGAGCGTGAAGGCGTAATTGAGGAATCTTCTGGTCCTTGGAGTTCGTCTGTAGTCTTAGTTAAAAATAAAGATGGCAGTACTAGATTCTGCGTAGACTACAGGAAACTCAATGACATAACCAAGAAGGACAGTTATCCGCTCCCCAGAATCGATGACATTTTGGACGCGCTAGCTGTGTACGTCACCAGTACTACCGTATGCCATAGCTGGAGAAAAATTTGTGCTGGATACTTGTAACGTGACGTTACAAATTATACCCTAACCCAACACTTACTACTGATCATAAACAGCCGTATAAATAAACTAAACAAATAAACATACATATATAAATACACATAGCAAATCATCTTCACACCGCGTCAACAATATAACATACGTACATACACAGCTTTCAAAAAAAAACCAGCAAGTATACACCGCATAAAAGAACTACAATAATAATAAAAACATTCATGCATACGCCGTATACACACTCTGCATAACACACACACACCGTATAAACAAAACAACAAACAAATATCACACAATACATTGTGTTGACTAGCAATTGAGAAAACTTCTCATTTGCTTAATATTTTATGGTGCATAAGTAATCAAAATTTTGTCACAACCGAGAGCAATGATTTGGAATACGATTATTTTCTTTAGTGCATGTGTGTATATTAGAGGGTACCCGAACTATTATTATTATAATTACAGTAGTTAGCCGAACGATATCCGAAGAATTTATATCGTTCGTATTATTCTTATTATTACAGTAGTTAGCCGAGCGATATCCGAAGAATTTATATCGTTCGTATTATTATTGCTACCGTACTTAGCGGAATGATATCCGAAGAATTTATATCACTTGTACTATTATTATTACCGTAGTTAGCCGAACGATATCCGAAGAATTTATATCGTTCGTATTAGTATTGCTACCGTATTTAGCCGAGTGATATCCGAAGAATTTATATCGCTCTTATTATTATTATTACCGTAGTTAGCCGAACGATATCCGAAAAATTTATATCGTTCGTATTAGTATTGCTATCGTATTTAGCCGAGTGATATCCGAAGAATTTATATCGCTCTTATTATTATTACCGTAGTTAGCCGAACGATATCCGAAGAATTTATATCGTTCGTATTATTATTACTACCGTATTTAGCCGAGCGATATCCGAAGAATTTATATCGTTCGTATTATTATTGCAACCGTATTTTGCCGGGCGATATCCGAAACGTGCTAGAGCATCATCAGAGGATCTACTGCGGTCATTAGAAGAAAAAATTTTGGCGGAAGAAGAAAAACCAGCCCACCAAGAACCATTTGAACATTTCGTCCAACCTATCAACGAAAACCCGCCAAGCAACCTTACTGACAATGAGGGAGACGGAAACCTCATGGAGTTTTTGGAGCGATCAGAGGAGCTCGCAGAATGCTACTCGATCCAGCCAAACCGACTAATATTGTTACTGTTGGAGATACTAAAAGGACGTGCCCTCCAGTGGTATCGAATTAAACGAACGGAGATAACGTCATGGAAAGATATTAAAAATATGGCAATTCGATTTTTTCTCTCCAGACGACATTTGACACACCTGGAGGAAAAGAGTTATCATCGGAAACAAGCACCCCGAGAAAAGGCCAAAGACTTCATCCTGACCATTCAAACATTAATCCGCCAACATCCAGAACTACGCAAATTGGACCATACCGATCGTATTTACGAAGGGCTCCGCTATGAATACCGGCTATATGTACGACGCAACGACTTTCAAACCCTGGACGAACTTATAGAACTCACCGATGAATACGAGCTACTCCGAAAAGAAGAGATAAAACAAACTCGGCCCCAACCCAGTCACTATTTAGGGATATCCACGGAGGTCACACCATACGATTCAACAAAAACTTGCGGGAATTGCAAACGAAGCGGCCATCGTAGGACTAGTTGCACAAATAAACGTAGACTATTCTGTTCTCGTTGCGGGAGAGACAACATCATGTCCCGTAACTGTTCGTGTAATCAAACCAACACGAACGAAGGTGGCCATAAATATTACATAAACATTCAGATTAACGACAGATCTATCCGCGCGTTAGTCGACACCGGATCTACGTTAACATGCCTAGGTACCAACATACTAGACCATTTAGAAAGCATAAATATCCGGCCAAGATCGCAACAAAGGTCAGTGCAGCTAGCCGACGGTTCATGTATCAAAGGTATCTCCGTCTATCCTATAACCATCTCCTTTAATGGACAAGCAACACGCCTGCTAGCCTCCGCCTTACCTAATCTTGCCGAGCCGGTGATTCTGGGCATGGACTTCCAACGGAAACGGCAAATCATGCTAAGCGTAGACGGAATCCGCTTAACATCACCAGAAATACCATACACACGCACACCTCGCCTATACACTCTAGTGGATGGCAGTTTCTTATCCTCCGATAGACAATTTCTAAGCACCGCAAAGACCAGCCCTAACAAGGATAAAAAGCACGACATCCGAATAGAAGGGGACAGATTATTTAAACACATCTTGCGTAGAAGCAAGTGTCCCGATGTTCCCCAAAGGAAGCCACGTGTACCGCACAAGCAAAAAAGTGAGATTCTGGCCGAAATACACAACGATATCACCGCCAGTCGTTTGGGCACACACAAAACTTTGAAACGAACACATGCACCTCACATCTTAACGGAGCCCCCACCGTTAGCACCAATTACAGCGATTCCACCCCCCAACGACACCTTTCCTCACGAAAAAAAAATTACTCCGGGACAATGAGGACGACTACAACAACGACTAGCTAGCATCCCCAGAAGAAGATCTACAATCCCTACCAGAAGAGACGAAAAACACAGAAAACCTCTTCGAAGGAATCGTCATTACCGACCCGGGGGTACCGAGGAAAATAAAAAAAGTCTTTTTGAAATGTCTAGGACGAACAAAGGATTTTTTTTTCACTAAAGAAAGGGCGGACTGTAACGTGACGTTACAAATTATACCCTAACCCAACACTTACTACTGATCATAAACAGCCGTATAAATAACCTAAACAAATAAACATATATATAAATACACATAGCAAATCATCTTCACACCGCGTCAACAATATAACATACGTACATACGCAGTATTCAAAAACAACCAGCAAGTACACACCGCATAAAAGAAATACAATAATTATAAAAACATTCATGCATACGCCGTATACACAATCGGCATAACATACACATACCGTATAAACAAAACAACAAACAAATATGACACAATACATTGTGTTGACTAGCAATTGAAAAAACTTCTCATTTGCTTAATATTTTATGGTGCGTAAGTGATCAAGGTTTTGTCACAATCGAGAGGAATGAATTGGAATACGATTCTTTCCTTTAGTGCATGTGTGTATATTAGAGGGTACCCGAACTATTATTATTATTATTACAGTAGTTAGCCGAACGATATCCGAAGAATTTATATCGTTCGTATTATTATTATTACCGTAGTTAGCCGAGCGATATCCGAAGAATTTATATCGTTCGTATTATTATTGCTACCATATTTAGCCGAGTGATATCCGAAGAATTTATATCACTTGTATTATTATTATTACCGTAGTTAGCCGAACGATATCCGAAGAATTTATATCGTTCGTATTAGTATTGCTACCGTATTTAGCCGAGTGATATCCGAAGAATTTATATCACTCTTATTATTATTATTACCGTAGATAGCCGAACGATATCCGAAGAATTTATATCGTTCGTATTAGTATTGCTACCGTATATAGCCGAGTGATATCCGAAGAATTTATATCGCTCTTATTATTATTATTACCGTAGTTAGCCGAACGATATCCGAAGAATTTATATCGTTCGTATTATTATTACTACCGTATTTAGCCGAACGATATCCGAAGAATTTATATCATTCGTATTATTATTGCAAACGTATTTAGCCGTCCGATATCCGAAGAATTTATATCGTTCGTATTATTATTACTACCGTATTTAGCGAAGCGATATCCGAAGAATTTATATCGTTCGTATTATTATTGCAACCGTATTTTGCCGGGCGATATCCGAAGAATTTATATCATTCGTATTATTATTGCAAACGTATTTAGCCGAACGATATCCGAAGAATTTATATCGTTCGTATTAGTATTGCTACCGTATTTAGCCGAGTGATATCCGAAGAATTTATATCACTCGTATTATTATTATTACCGTAGATAGCCGAACGATATCCGAAGAATTTATATCGTTCGTATTAGTATTGCTACCGTATATAGCCGAGTGATATCCGAAGAATTTATATCGCTCTTATTATAATTATTACCGTAGTTAGCCGAACGATATCCGAAAAGTTTATATCGTTCGTATTATTATTACTACCGTATTTAGCCGAACGATATCCGAAGAATTTATATCATTCGTATTATTATTGCAAACGTATTTAGCCGTCCGATATCCGAAGAATTTATATCGTTCGTATTATTATTGCAACCGTATATAGCCGAACGATATTCGAAGAATTTATATCGTTCGTAGTATTATTATTACAACCGTATTTACGTTGTGCTTTTCTATCGAATATCAGAAGCCCTTATACTCACGTTGAAGCGCTTAGAGTACGAAACCTAAGTGAACGAATTGGACTACAGTGGTAAAGGAAGCAGACCTTTGACGAGCCTGGACAGATTGAGGATACCTCGGCTGGGAAATTAAACTGCGTTACATACTTATGCGAGCGGCAATGGCATAGGGGGCGTGCTATCCCAAGTAGTTAATGGCACTGAGAAAATCATAAGACACTATAGCCGTGTACTCTTACATCATGAGAGGAACTACTATGTGACACGACGTGAGCTTCTGGCTGTATTGGAATGAATTAAACATTACCATAAGAACATGTATGGCCAACACTTTACATTAAGTACCGACCATTTTGCACTGAAATGGCTATTGCAGTTTAAAAATCCTGAAGGGCAACTGGCAAGGTGGATTGAGCGCCTACAGAGCTACGACTTCAGTATTGAGCATAGAAAACATTATAATGCGGATGCTCTTTCAAGAAGACCCTGCTGTTTAGAGTGTAAACATTGCGTTAGAACCGAACAAAAGGAAGGTATTGTTGATGTTCGGCTAATGCACATCGATTCTGATGAAGACTGGTCAGCGGCACAGAGGGACGACAGCATACTGAGGAAAATTATAGCAGCCAAAGAAGATTACAGACGACCGTCCCGGAATGAAATTTCGGTTGAAATCCCACTCGCCAAATCTTATTGGGATCAGTGGAACAGCCTCAAGGTAATAAAAGGGTGCCTATACCGCGTATGGGAAGGTGCAGATGGCAAAACAACTTCAAGTTTAATAGTTGTGCCATACTCCAATATAAGTAAAGTTTTGCAGGAGTTTCTTAATGGACCTAGTGGCGTTCATCTTGCAGTAACAAAAACACTTGAGAAACTGAAGTAGCGTTTTTATTGGGTAAGAAGAAGACGGGGACAGCTACAACAATACAACTCAGGAGCACCATTCGAGCGGATCGCAATGGATGTAGCAAGTCCTTTTCCCGTCACTGAAGCCGGAAATCGTTATGTTCTTATGTTAATGGACTATTTTATGTAAATGGCCAGAGGTATATGCTATACCTAACCAAGAAGCAAATACAGTTGTAAATGCATTCGTCAACAGCTGGGTATGTCGCTATGGTGTCCCAATAGAATTACATTGCGACCAGGGAAGGAATTTCGAGTCTGCCATATTCAGGGAAAAGTGCGAATTATATGGCATAAAGAAAACCAGAACGACGCCGTTGCATCCACAGTCTGATGGCATGGTAGAGAGGTTCAATCGCACCTTAGAAGAGTACCTGCGAAAAGTGGTAAGCAATCATCAGAGGGATTAGGACGAGCACATTCCCAAATTTTTGATGGCATATAGGTCAGCTGTACATGACTCATCATCGAGAACGCCAGACAAAATTATCTTCGGGACGGAATTAAAACTGCCTGGTGATTTGGAATTTGGTGTTAAGCCACCTGCAGAAGAAGGAGCCATTACGTCCCAAGAGCAGGAGAACTTAAACGAACTGCATGAGTTCGTGCGTAATAGAATCAAGATGGTCAGTGACAAGATGAAGGCTAGATATGACCGCGCAGCAAATTCGAAGGGATTTATGGAACGTCAATTGGTTCTACTTTATAATCCACAACGGAAGAAAGGATTGTCCCCAAAATTACAGACTCACTGGGATGGCCCGTATAAAGTAATTAAGAGAGTGAATGACGTTGTGTGCCGGATACAGCAGTGCAATAGCCCGAGGTCGAAAATGAACACAGTACATCTCGAACGATTGGCGCACTATGGAAGAGGTGATTGTATTCCTATTCGGGTCGAACAGGCTTAAGTGGGCGGCAGTGTTACAAAGTTTAAAAATAGATTCAAATATAACGACAACACAGACATAATCATATATAGCAACAATGACAGATGTCAGAGGCCCATATCAGTTTTTGTTTTAACCCCTTATTGTGAAGAGCTAAACTGTAGATGGCATCCTGAAAACAATGTGTGTGAAGAAAAAAATATACATTGTCCAGAATTTTTATAAAAATGTAAACAAAAGAAATCAAATAAAATGAGATGTGTATAAAATTTTAATTTATTATAAAAACTATACATAATAATGCATTAAATTTGTGTGCAGAAAAGCATCTAAGTGAAATATTCACATAAGATGTGAATAACATAAAGTGGTTGCTAAGGAGCACCCATTAAAAACATTCATTTCCAATCGAATCATCTAAAGCTAATGCTCCAAAACCCGCATCAACTGCAGCCAAGGGTAGTAATACGTTGCAAAGGACAACAAGAGCTTTTAAAACCAACATTCTAAATTTGGGATATAACAATAATTCATTGAGTGTAAGCAAAAACCACAATTTAGCAGCAGGGTTGCCACTCAAAATTTTTTTTTCCTACCAAATTTAATTTCAAAAACTACCAAATGGCATGTTTACCTACCAAAAAAAAAAATAAGCAGTTATAAAAAAAAATAAACTTTGTTAAAAAAAAACAAAACAAGTTTATACATAACAATGTTTATAAAAATAAATAACAATTCATTTGTAAAAGAAACAATATTTTAAGTAAAAAAATAAATAAGACTTCATTAGTAAAAGTAAAAATTTATATTATAAAATTCTTCGACCTTATTTTTTATTAATTTATAATGTTTATTTAAACGAAAGGTCAATTATTTTTTAATTTTTATATCAAATTACACAATTTTATATATCCCTGAAGAAGCTACACAAAGAAGTGGCGAAATATTGGAATAAAAACATAATTTTTATATAAAAATCAAAAAATAATTGACCTTTTGCTTAAATAAACATTATAAATTAATAAAAGTAAAACTCTTAAGTGTTTATTTGGAAAAAGGTTTATTTTTTAAAGTCTCTTTTTGCTGACCATATATAGTGCGAATCAGTCTTATTTATCATTCCCTTGCACGTCATAATATTATTCAATCAAACCAACCTGTCCATGATGCCATACAACGCACAGAGTAACAGAGAGCCGGCAAGATTGATGTAACATCAAAAAGATGGCCATTAAGACCGAAAAGTTGCCACTTGTTATTACTGTCGCCTCTATGATGCATACAAAAGCTGATGACTAAAAATCAAAAAGCAATCATAGATGAAAGCTGATTATTAAAAATCATGCATGGATGAAAGCTGATTAGCGTGAAAAAAATATTAAAACTGAAATTGAAAAAAACTACCAAATTCACGACACAACCTACCAACCTACCAACGCATTTCAAAAGTACCGAATTTGGTAGGAAACTACCAAAAACGGCAACTCTGTTTAGCAGCTCCAAACAAAGAAATTGCTGATGCTACGCTGCTTTTGGTATTTTAATAAATAATAATGACTGAAGAAAATAACTACTGAAGAAAAGTCGGTGTGTACTAACAATCACACAATGTCGCCAATCTCAACAACAGCCTTAACTCCACCAGCAAAAGCACAAAAAATTTAAAAATCTCAAATGAAGCAAGATTTTCCGGAGGTAAGTGGTGGTACCTTAGCGGCTGGTAACGACGACAAGATTCTTAATGGGAATGCTAATCATATCACTATTATAACATATTCTCAAAGTTTAACAACGTTGTAACAAATCCTACACAAAATGTAATATCAACTCAAGGTCATGCAAATATGGGTGATGGTAATATTAATTTGGTCAACGATACCACGACGTCTTTTGCAGCAGAAGTTAATACCAAAGCCGCGCCGTTGGAACAGTATAAAAATTCAATTTTGCATCAAAATGCTAATATTCCACCACTGCAACATTCACAACAGCAGATTTTACAAAAATATAAAAGTGTGGAAAATGATTCCACTACCACTTCCACAATTGTCTTCAGGTAGCACTTATGTGGCTTCGTTGAATAGTAAGAGTTTAGATCAACAATATCCTGCCCAGAGAAAACAGTCAAACGCCATAGTTCGGCAAATGTAACCATGATTGGAACGGCAACAAATGCCAGCAATCAAACATCTTTTAACTTTGCGGCACCTGCTAAGCAACATGAATACAACTAATGTCGCCGAACAGCATATAAACTCAGCCTAAACTACCTCAAATACACCAAATACTAACAATGCAAATCCAGCGACATTATTATCCAACAGAAATATAATTGCAAATAAAAAATCCAAAGAAAAAAGTCCACCACTTACGTCGGCAAGCAATATAGCACAAATAACCCAACAATAGAAAATAATTTCAGATAGTTGTGTGTTTAACGCAAATACAATTAATGCCACAGCAATAACCAGTTCTTCGCCCATAGCAGGAAATCCCAAAAAGCCTAAAAAAACGACAGCAACAACAACTGCAGCAGTAAATTCAACTGCAACAAAGTTAAGTGGACAGTTGCCAGTCCAAGCAGTGTCAGAATCAAAATAATAATAATATTATATATAAATGAAATTTATTTGTTGATAGTTAAGCAATGTCTATATGCATTTCATTGGTGCTTCACCAAATCGTCAGTAGACTTTAACCACAGTTTTGAAAAGTTAAAAACCTCTTATCTTATGCATATACTTCCGAAAACCATCTGAGAATTCACAACTTGTAAATTACAAATTATTTTCAAAAATAACAACAGAATACAGTCGCAAAGCAGCTCTGAGTCAGTTAACATCAAGCCTCGTTGGCAATTATCTTTTAAGTGCAGCCAGACCACTGATTGTTTACTCTCTTTCGAGAGTTTTGCGTCTCACTCGCACTAGTTAATTTCAACACCTCAGATAACTGTATAGTTTTACAGTTCTTCTGAGGAATATTCCGTGGTTAACTACGTTGCTACTTCCTATGTGAAGGCATAGGTCGTGTACAGTCAGTCACAGTAACGGAAGAAAATACGGGTTAATAACATCGCCGGCATATAGTCTAAGTCACTCCGTCGGCATCTGTGCACCAAATACTTTGCAAATTTACTTTGTAAAGTATTTCAACATACAAATACAAATAAAACAACAGAATAAGAATATGTAGTAGGCCTTGAAACCAGGGCTGTGGAGTCGTGAAAAAATAGTTGCGACTCCGACTCCGACTCCAGCCGCCGAAATTTTTAAAGTACGACTCCGACTCCGACTCCGGCTCCGACTCCGACTTCAACTCCAATGCTAAATGTATATGGACCTTAGGGTATCCCGATAATTGAATCAAGAAATGTTTAACAACTTTTTTTGAGGGTACTTATGGACCTCTAAACGCGATTGAAGTTTGGGATTTCGCGAAAAAAACATAAAAATAAATATAACAAAATAAAGCTGAATCAAAAGTTGTTTGTTTTTTTTACAAAATATGTCTGTATTGTTTGGAAAAATAGTGGTCATTAAAAGAAAATTTACAAACAAATTTTAGTGCACCGATTTTGAATCATAATTGCATTTTTAAAAAGAATTTTCACAAAAACATATTTTTCATTGATTTTTTTGCCGTTTTAAGCAAATTTAAAAACTTTCTCATAAAATATAATCAAACTATAATATTTTGCAATTTTTTGCAAAAATTTTATTTTTTTGTGGAAAAAAGGAGTTTTTGTGAATATATATTAATATGTATTAAAAATGCAATTATGGATCAAAATCGGTGCAATAACGATTGTTTGAAATTTTTCCTTTAATGAGCACTATTTTACCAAACAATTCAGCATTAATTTGTAAAAAACAAACAACTTTTTTTCGCGAAAATTCGCAGAGTTTTTATTATGAAAAATATTTAAAAAATTCTTTGTCGGAGTCGGAGTCGCGACTTTTTTTAGCGACTCCGACTCCGACTCCGGCAAAAACAGTGCAACTCCGACTCTTCGACTCCGACTCCACAGCCCTGCTTGAAACTCATACAAAATTAAACCAACAAATAAAGTATATTCGATATGAATCTATTTTATTTTTCTACACCTTTATACAATCAGAAATCCATTGGATAACAAGAAAAGTATTTATAAGGCAAAATGAAAAATAAAATCTAAATCAAAGTGTTATGGAGTTTTTATTTGGCACATTGTTGTCACAATACTATTATATATAAATGAAATTTATTTGTTGGTGGTTAAGCAATGTCTATATGCATTTCATTGGTGCTTTACCAAATCGTCAGTAGACATTGCTTAACCACCAACAAATAAATTTCATTTAAATATAATAGTATTGTGACAACAATGTGCCACATAAAAAAATTCATAACACTTTGATTTAGATTTTATTTTTCATTTTGCCTTATAAATACTTTTCTTGTTATCCATTGATTTCTGATTGTATAAAGGTGTAGAAAAATAAAACATATTCATATCGAATATACTTTATTTGTTGGTTTAGTTTTGTATGAGTTTCAAGGCCTACTATTCTTATTCTGTTGTTATTTTTAAAAATAATTTGTAATTTACAAGTTGTGAATTCTCAGATGGTTTTCGGAAGTATATGCATAAGATAAGAGGTTTTTAACTTTTCAAAACTGTAGTTAAAGTCTACTGACGATTTGGTAAAGCACCAATGAAATGCATATAGACATTGTTTAACCACCAACAAATAAATTTCATTTATATATAATAGTATTGTGACAACAATGTGCCAAATAAAAAACTTCATAATAATAATAATAAATAACCTTTCAAAACACAACTCAAGTCTTCAAGCTCATCGCTCCTTGGATCATCCACTACTTAGCAAATCGTTCGGTTGTAATCATACTTAACGATGATCGTAATACTGGCAGCTGTGCTGCTGACAATCAATTCACATTTGGCGATTTCAACGAAGAAGAGTTGAAAATGTTTGACGATAACAACAATACTCCTTCTTTAAATAATAATAACGTTGAAATCCAATCGAATGAAGACCAAGACGCAAATGAGCATAAACATCAACGAACTTCTTCGAACATTAAATGATTAAATGCTTTAGTACATACACTTTTGATTAAAAAATAAATTTACTTTTAAGGGAACAAAGTTGCTTGGAAACAAATTTCCCCATTAATAAATTACATAAGTGAATGAGGGTGGCACACCAACGAGTAGTGCCGCTATAGGGGCCGAAGAAATAGTTGGCCGAACCGGTATTATGGATACCATAGCTTCAAAATGATTACGAACGTGAACGGAATGAAGAAAACTATGATGATACAAACTTTTTAACACTGTAATGGAATAAAGAAAACAATTAAAATTTAGTTTTAATTGAATTAATAGTAATAACAAACTTAAACAAAATTACAAAATGGTTAAAGGTCTTCAAATATCTGATTAAATTTAAATTTTAGTTTATGTACCGATCTTTTTCGTTTTTTATAAAGTTATAAGGTTTTCATTGCCTTTTTAAATGAATCCATTTTAAGAACCATTCCACCATAATCTTGTCCATAATCTCATAGTGAATGACTAAAATAGTAATCTGAAAGCATATAACTTGTTATTAACTCTGAAAATTGTTTTACATATAGT
>OX637533.1:80562135-80712135 GCA_951800035.1 Linnaemya tessellans | reverse complement strand
TAATATCATTTTAAATCAAACCAAAATCATTATAATAGTAAATCTGGTGACAATAACAAGTGCGTAATTAGACACAATTTAAATTGTTAAAACAGGCTTTTAATTATAAATAATTGGAAAATTTTCACTGATATCTAACAACAAAAATTGTGCAAAAGACAATTATTTCATTAACAGAGGTATTTTCTATAATATAATAAGGACTATCATTTTATTTAAGTCAAGACGTGTTTTGTTTTGCTCCGTAAGATTTTTTTCCGCGAAGTATTTTTATCAACAATAAAGTTCGTAATAGTCAAGTTTTTGATCCTTGAGTTGCTCTAGTAATTTGCAATTGGTCTTTGAGTGGATTTGTTTGTGCGATTAAAAATAAAGCCTTAATTTTGTCTTATCGTTTGGTTCCAAACGTTCACACGAACATTTATATACGTCATTGATGACTTATCCACCTGTGATATCAGCTGATCTGCCCAACTTGTGATACTTTTTTCACCATCATTTCTGGTTTGTGAATTGGATTAGCTACTGTGCCGCCATCTGTTGTCGGATAGTTTCCTTTGTGACACCCAGCAAATATTTACGTCAGGGATATAATTGAAATTCGTTTAAAATGTCGTGTAACCATAAAAATTGTAACCTTAAAAATGATGACGTAAGGATGATATCATGTTGGCTGTGTGACAATCTCTTCCATTTCAAATGTAGTGGTCCGTCTACTTTAGTAGCTGAATCCCTCACGAAAAATAATGAACTTCACTGGTGCTGTATTGCCTGTAGAAAAATTAGTGTGAGTTTCTATCACTTTTTTCGAGGTAACATTATACAATTTAATGAAATTCAAAATGAAGCTGGAAAACTTTTAGA
Source organism: Linnaemya tessellans (assembly GCA_951800035.1). Lineage (NCBI taxonomy): Eukaryota > Metazoa > Arthropoda > Insecta > Diptera > Tachinidae > Linnaemya > Linnaemya tessellans. The sequence continues at coordinate 80,711,271 of OX637533.1, read as the reverse complement.
ACGCATTTTTAAATATGGTAAACTATTTGAAGATTATAAATCACTGGATAACTTAAAATCCCTTACTCAAATATCACCAAAGCGTCGTAAATCGTCCAGAATTAATAAAGAGAAGAATGAACTGTCTGTCGTTGGTCCTGATCCTGCACCGTTGAATGCAAAGTCAGACACTGAAGGTCGTTCTGCTACCCTGGTTCCTGCTGTTAACCCTACCGTCGTTTCCTTCCGGTGGATCCGTGTTCATCCCATCAAATTATTATTGATAAACGTGTAACACCTGCTACTGATCCTACAATTAATAACAACACTCAAAACAAACATGTCACTTTTAATCATACAGATACTGTAAAAGCAAAAACAGATACTATAAAAGCATAGAGTACTACGTGTGATTCCCCTGAACAAACATATTATCATATCTCGTTTTGCATCTGATACATCAGCAGAAGATATAGATTATTATATAAAATTAAAGCTCAATATCAACTCTAATATCAATGTACATAAATTTTCGTACTCGCAGGATAGAAGTATTACATCTTTTAAAATCACGGTACCGTTTGATATTTTCTGTCAAGTAGTTGATCAGATAGGTCAAATGAAGGAAGGGATTTTCTTCTAAAGTGGGTGCTACAATTCCTATATAAGTGACATTTTTTTACCGTGTTAGGGAAGTGCTTTCGGAGAATGTGTATTCCCTAATACTTCTTTTACATTTAACTTTAATCATCTCTTAAATCGGAGTTAAGGATATCTAAGAAAGTTCATGTGAAACCATGAGAAAAGTCCAAAACGCTAAAAATATTCAAGAATACCACAAGCTTCCACGTGGGATCCAGTTTCTACAGACCTGTTTTCCATAATTTCTTTGGAGCTATTTTAAAATCAATTAATTAAATATTTACAAGTGCCTCAATTAGAAATAATTTATCACAAAAAATTCTATTAATTGGTGTTAAAAAGGTTATTACTAAATCAAGATCTAATTACTTAACCTATCACAGAATTATCAAAAGCAAAAAAAAATTCTAACATATATTATCCGAAAATACATCAATCTTTAAAAATATTATTTTGAAATATAAATCTAACTAATTAACCTAATAAAGTATTTTTTTAAATAACTAAAATTTACTAAAATACATTTTCTTAAATCATTTTGTCAAAATTTTCTAACAAGTCTATGTATTAAATATTTCAACTTTTTTAAAAAAATTGAATTTATAACTATTCATATTGTTATTTTAAAATTCCATTCACAATTTATATTTAAATGCATGCAAATGATTCTAATTAAAACTTCATTTAAAAAAATGAAAATTATACCATTTATTTTTAATACTTGGAATAATAAAAATGAATTTTAATAATTTCAAATTTTTATTTAATCATTTTCTAAAACGCATCAATGTATTTAGGTATGTATATTTAAATCTTTAATTACAAAAAAATTTATTTAGAGACTCTTTATACAACAAACAGAAACGTCATTTCCAACTCGTTTTCCTGGGCCCTTCAATCGAGACAACCTAAATGGAACACATATTTTGTTGTGAGTAATAAACTATTGATCTCTATTTTTTTCCTAATTATACATATTATTACACAAGAATGATAAATTAAATAAAGATTACGCCAACAAGCTGAAATAAAAACACTTTTCTGCGCATGATGGAACTCTGACGTCACTCTACATGTGTTCTGATTGGCTAACACTGCGACCACACGAGCAACATTACGTGTCTTGATACAAGCAATAACGCCGGCAGAAACGCGTCGTCAATTGCCAATGTTCTTGCTTGTATATCTTGGTAGCGAACACGTACAAATCTTAAAACATTATAAACAGTGTTGTTTTCTTATGAGACAAAAATTTCAATCAAATAACAATTCAATTTGACAGCATGTGTTAAAAGATTATTGCTCGGCAATGTATTATAACAGTTGTTGCCGAATATGTGTTCTAACATATATTCATGTGGTCCACACGTTAATATCTAGTGTCGGCAATCAAATTTGACGGTTGCCACGGCAATAATTGCCAAACTTATTGCTCGTGTGGACGGGTAGTAATAAAATTCAACTGGAGAACTATTGTTATTATAAAAACTGAACAGTGGGGCAAATTGCGATTTTTCAAATTAAATTTGTTTGATAATAAACAATTTTAAAAAATTATTTTATTTTCCACTTTTATTATTTGAAATTGTTAATTTATAGTTATTTTATATAAATATTGAACCCAAGTGCTAATTATTTTTCTTTTTTTCCCATTCAAAATAAATTTTTTTGCTTGCAAAATATCAGCCATAACTTCCTTTGAGCTTCATCTCCTGGAAAACTATAAAATAACACAGCTTTTTGAAAACAAAAAAAAATGTTGATAACAATATTACATTTTAACACAATTATTACTCACTTGTTTTTTGCTTTTACTTTGTTTGCAATTGCCCACTGCACATTTCATGATTGCTCTTTTTGTTCTCTTTTCTCTTTAATTTAGGTTTTTTGTTTACAGTTTATGAGCTTTAAAAATCAAGTTTTAATAAGTTTTTTACACTTTAAGCTATTAATAATTATTTTAATACATTTATTTTAAAATATAACACAATTTATTATATAATATAACACAAAACTCCGATTAGTTTGCTTGTTGGAAAACTCTCTGAGTAAATTGGAAATCTCTCTGAGTAAATTGTGTGAAGAGTTGCCAAATATAGCATAAAATATTAATTTTGTACGAGAAAGTATTAGTTTTGCATATAATAAACATTTGGCAATCTCTTCGAGGGAACAAATACGTCATTAAACGGTAAATTATGCGCAAGGCGTAATCTTTATTTTATCATTCTTGTTATTACATACATAAAATACTCTTTTGTTAATCTGTCTGTTTTCAAATTGTCCCTCAAATATTTCTAATTTTTGCTTTCCTCATATTATTTTAAATACCATTGATTTTGTATGATGTTAACTCTCTTGTTTAATGATTATTTACTTTATGTATGAGATTAAATTTTTCTTTTTTTTGTTTATTTCTATTTCTTTTATATTTATGAATAAATTCCTTTGTTTGTTTACTAAAAAAATGCAATTCTAAATTTATTTTAAATGGGAAGAAATGGAAGTCAGGTGTAACATATGTAAATTTGTAATTCAGTCTTTATTAGGGACAGATTGAAATTGTAGGATATATATGGTCTGTCATTGGTGTCTGAAAATCTAGTTTGGGAGAGAAATTTGTACCCTAAGTGGTAATACATCTTACAACTTTGGAATGATATTTAATCCTTTAAAATCTAATAAAATTCTTATACTTTTGCGTACTTTACTTTTACGAGTCTTAACATGGCTTAAGAAGCAACTTTATTACCAGAGCTAGCTAAAATATCTGTTTTCATACCCCTTAGCAATTGTTTTGAGTAGTTAGAGTTTTGGACAACAGAAAGTAATTTTTTTGTATTGAAGTGTACCCCTATAGTCATTAAGTATCATAAGTTAGTATATGCACTTTCCCATAGGAATGTCACTCAAATTTTAATTCAAAACAATAATAATAATAAATAACAACAAATAATTTTCCATTTTTGTAAAACAACAATTATTAAATATTATTGTATTATTGTAGTTTTAAGGATACCGTTAGTTAGGTATAAAAAGAAGAAATTTATTGAATAAAGAATCAATTATTAAACAGCCTTAAATCGGCAATTAGTTTTTCTTACAAGCATTCATCTGCTCTAGTTTAAAAAAGCCATTATATTGCCTTAGTCATTATAATAAGCCAGTGGCGTTTTTAAGCGCCGGCAACCAAAATTATAAAAATTGTGCTAGACAAACTGCGGCATCCTTGTGCGTATTACATGGCGATTCTGCCCAACGACCAGGAAAAACTCCCCGTTGAGGACTATACACCAATCGATAAAACAAAAGAATTCCATCCGGCCCCTGACCCCTCACAGTCGAGGAATATAGAAGAAGGCAAGAGCGGCGATCGGAGCAGAAGCTCACCTACATCCCAACTACGGCCAAACCGAAACATAAAAGAGGTGGTAAACTAGTGAAGATACGCCGCAAATTGGCAGCCCTAAAAGCCACAGTGAATGCGGATCCTCCTCCATCGTGGGATATAGCATCGGAACTATGGATGCAAATTGAAGCGTACGAGGCATTGTTGGATTCCCGACGCAACAAACAAAAATAACTATAACCACACACACTTTGTATACACAAGAAACACACATTATAAAGATGAACAATTATATTTTTTTTATTTAAGAATAAAAACAAGTAAAAACGTTATATTCGACCAGGTCGAATCTTAAATACCCTCCAAATATTTAGTAAGTGAATTTGATATGTTTAACTTGGTGGGACAGAGTTCCTTTATATAATACCGTACGTCAACGCCCACTAAAGGGGGCGGGGTTCAAAAATATACAATATCATGTTTTCCACAGACGAACGTATGGGCATTGCTAGACCGTCTTAGACTTCATCACAATTCTCTTTAGAGGCTATAAAAACTGTATTTTGACGGGGTCGCTCTGGCAAGGGCTGTGGGGGAAACATTTCACCTTTGTCATAAAACTCTAAAAATAAATGCTTGGGATAATTATATACAAAATTAAAATTTCTTTTTTTTGATAGGGTCATTTAAAGGGCAAAGGGGGAGAGGGGGTAGGGCAGAAACAGATACACATAAAATGTAAAAATATGTGCTTGGGATGATTATACACAAAATAAAAAAAAAATTATATATATTTTTAATAGCGTCATTTAGCGGGCAAAGCGGGAAGAGGGGGTAGGGCAGAAATCGGCAGTCATAAAACTCTAAAGATAAATGCTTGGGATGATTATATACAAAATTTAAAAAAAAAAAATTTTTTTGGTAGGGTCATTTAGGGGGCAAATGAAGAGGGGGGGGGGGAGGGTAGGGCAGAAATCGGCAGTCATAAAACTCTAAAGATAAATGCTTGGGATAATTATATGCAAAATTAAAAAAAAAAAAATTTTTTTTTGGTAGGGTCATTTAGGGGGCGAAGGGGAAGGAGGGGGTAGGGCAGAGTAGTACCAGGTTTCGTCTCAGCTTCGTCATTAAAGCTTAAAAGTGTTGTTTTTAAGGAATGTAGGCTTAAGTAAAACAATTTGTTAAATTCTTATGCTATTTTTGCCTATAATAACGCCCACTTAAGTGGGCGGGTCAAAAAATATTTTTATTTTATTTAATGGCTCCAAGTTTAAGGCGTTGGTCCGTATTTGACATAAAAATATATCATTTGCTTAACAAAATAACCAAAAAACTTTAAAAATTATGTTGTTTTTTCTGGGTTGGTTTAGTTCTTCTTAGGGGAACTTTTTTCGCTCTTGCCCGATTTAGCCCATCTTCGAACTTAACCTGCTCTAAGTTTTAAAATATATTTATGCCAAATTTCAAGAGTTTAGCTCTTTTCGTTTGGACTGAATCGTGATTTCCAAAGACGGACGGACGGACGGACATGCTTAGTTCGTCTTAGATTTCATCACTGATCAAGAATATATATACTTTATGGGGTCTGAGATGGATATTTCGATGCGTTACAAACGGAATGACAAAGTGAATATACCCTCCAAATTCTTTTTTGGAGGGTATAATAATAAATTAATAAATATAAATTAATATTTAAAACTTAAATTTGTATTAATACACTACAATATTAATAAACACTTAAGTTAACTCTTACAAATGATTAAAAAAACTAAAAATATTAAAAACGCGAAGAAGCAAATATTAGAATCAATGTCAGCTGTGAATAATTGACAGCACATTATCCCTGTCTCAGTAAAACACAATTTTTTTTACTCGTAATTTTAACAATAGATGGCACCACTACTTTTGTTTGAATTAAGTGCTGCCAAAAAGAGAAATTTTTGTATAACGTTGGTTTTATAATTAATATATTATTTTTTAATGGAACAAGTTAAAGATTATTATATTGAAATAGAAAAATTAGAAAAGAACATAAAAAAGAGCAAAGACAGAACTTACTCCTCTAGCTATAAAATTGAAAAATTATCACGCTTAATTGAAATTAAATTAGAAATTGACAGTATTTGTAGTCGTTTGCAGGAAGAAGAGACCAAATCATTTATAACCAAATTTAATGAATTGTACACAGGACTGTTGAACTTGGTAAAAAATATAAGTACTAAAGAAAGTACTGTAGCGTAAACACAACTTTTGTAGCATAGTGTAAAATGCCAAAACAAGAGGCCGTAAGATATTTGCAAAATAATATCAAATATCAATATTAATGACCGGCACATGCTATGAATGTTTGTTGTTGCGTTTGCATACCCATATTTATGCTGATCATAACACTTTTAATACAAGCCAATAGTAAGTATGTATGATTGGCTATATTGGTGTATATTGGAAAATAAATAATATTAACTTATTGATTAAATTGTCAAATCAGCAAAATATTAGTATATAAGAAAGAATAATTGTAAAACAGAATCAGAATAATTTCTGACTTCAACCTAGCTCCCAGATTGAGCTAAGGGAATTATTTTAAAAATTAATAAAAATACCAATAGTAAAAATATATAAAAAAGGTCTTTTACTATATGGCGATCCTGCCAGGCTCCTAGTTTGAGCATAGTAAAAACAAAAAGTACATATTTGTGTCCTGGTGAGGCAGCCACAACGACTCACCAGTTACGTTGAAGATACTGTCTAGCCCAAAGACAGGGTACTTAAATGGCGGAAGGGCCAAAACCTATATCCATTGAAGAATATAGAAGAAGGACAGGCCAGCAAAAACGCAAAGAGGCCGACATCGTTATACCCCCAGTAACGAAGAAAAAAAGGAAAGGTGGCTACGTTGCGAGGCTAAGAAGAGAAAAGGCCATCCTACTAAGGATACTAAATGAAGCACCACCACCGTGGGACCAAGCAACGAAGCTCTGGGCAAAAATAGATGACATCGATCACCTGATCAAGCAGCGAACTCATCCTTCATAACACAAAAAAAAAAAAAAAAAAATGAATGAAAATTTTTTTTAAGTAATATGAATAAAAATTAGTTTTGTACCAAAAAAAAAAAAGAGAAAAAAAAACTTTGTATGTCAAATAAGCATAGTGAAGAAAATGGGGAAACAACAATCAAAGATACAGAACCCCAATGCAAATGTTATTAATGAGGTAGAAATAACAGAAAATCCAATTAGCTTACATATAATTGAATTTTGCTTGATACTAATTAATGTTTTATTAACGTTAAATTTTGCTTTGCATATTTACTCCTTACACAACAAAAAGAAATACTTAAGTAGGGCAAATGACTTGAATAAGATTTAAATAATTTTAAAAATATATATTTTTTTTTCATGGATTGGCAGGATATAGTTCAGAAAATAGGATTAATAAAAGAAGAGTTCGACAAATCTTATAAATGTTTGAATGTAGATAGAAACACAAAAGAGGAAACAATAATAAAACACATTGAGATTTTATGCAATAGGTTGGAACAGATCAGGATTTTATTAAATGTAAATTACAACAGACTAACGACACCACATAAGACAGCTGCCGAAAGTTTTTTCTTGGACCTTAAAACCAAAATTCTCATTGTATCGTCAAAGAAAGGTGTTAAGATAAAATTACCAGACACACTCCACGAGGAAATAAAATACTCAGTAGAAACTGGAAATTCAGAAACTGTTGAGATAAAAAAAAGTTCCAATAGCTTCCAATAAAATGGCACAAACAGTCGTTGACTTTCTGAATACAGCTTCAAAGCTAGTCATAGAATTTGACGGAAAACCAGAAAATCTGCGTTCCTTCACAGACTCATTACAGTTGCTGGAATCCATCAAAGGTGGCCATGAGCTTGTCGCAATCTCTTTGATAAAGACGAAATTAAAGGGTAGCGCAAGAACTTTAATAGGTAATGAACAGACTATTGCTGACATAATAAACAAACTAAATAACTCAGTGAAAGGCGAGTCAGTTGAGGTACTGACAGCAAAAATAATGAATACACGACAGAGTAATAAAACTGCAAATAACTATTGCAGTGAAATAGAGAATTTAACTAAATCATTAGAAAATGCCTATTTGATGGATGGCTTGCCATGCGAATTGGCAAATAAATATTCAACACAAGTTGCAGTAAAAGCATTAACTAAAAACTGCACAATTGATAAAGTCAGGCTGATAATGGAGGCAGGTCAATTCAGTAACATGAATGACGCAGTTAGCAAATTTATAAACAGTTGCACTGAAGCAACAGGACAACAAAATTCCGTTTTATATTTCGGACAGAAGTTTAACCGAAATAATAATTACAGACAATACCGTGGAAGGTACAATTATCCACGCAATAATAGTAATAACAATAATAACATAAGACCCCAACAACGACCTATACATAACAGAAACCAACAAAGTAGAAATCACAGACATAACAGAAATTACGTCAGAGCAACAGAATCACAAGAAAATGATTCGGAAAACTGCTAAAACCCTCTGAGATAGATAATACCAAAAATAGTAACCATATATACAACCTCAACCTCAGTTTAAGTTTCTTTGTTAATATAACAATTACTAATACGAACAGTGTGATAACACTGTTGGTAGATACAGGAGCAGACATTTCAGTTATAAAAACTAAACACTTCCTTCAAACACAAATTAACAGAAACAGAACAACAACATTGAGTGGAATAGGACAGGGTGAAATTCGTTCAATAGGTAACGTGTTTATTGACCTAAAATTTAGAGAATTCTTAATACCACATGATTTCCAGGTAGTTCCAAATAATTTCCCAATACCCTGCGACGGTATCCTGGGAATGGATTTTTTTAAAAAATATAAGTGTATACTGGATTTCGGTGAAGACTATGATTACCTTGTACTACGACCACCTAATCTATCACATGTAATAGAAATACCACTTACAAACAATTTTAATGAAATATCACTCCCACAAAGGTCAGAAGTGATTCGTCAAGTCAGGTTTCCGGACCTTGAAGACGAAGTACTAATACCAAATCAAGAAATCGTGCCGGGTGTCTTTGTACCAAATACACTGGTAAAGTCAAAGAATGCATTGGTTCGTTTTCTAAACACCACAAATGAAATAGTCACAATTAAGCAAAACAATATAAAAACCGAGAAAATGTCCAACTATGAAATAGTGAAACAAAAACCACATAAAAATAGCCAAAGAAAATCTGAAGTTTTAAACCTTTTGAAACAAAACTTCCCTGAACAATTTAAAACAATTTTAACTGAACTTTGCTTGAAATACACTGATATTTTTGGATTGGAATCCGAAACAATTACTACTAACAATTTCTATAAACAAAAACTGAGAGTAAAGGATAATCAACCAACGTACATTAAAAATTATCGCATACCAGAGTCTCATAAAGAAGAAATAACAAGACAGGTAAAAAAACTAATAGATGATAAAGTAATTGAACCGTCATTTTCAGAATATAATAGCCCAATTCTATTGGTACCGAAGAAAACACTTCCAGGATCGAATGAAAAAAGATGGCGCTTGTTAATAGATTATAGGCAGATCAATAAAAAACTTATATCAGATAAATTCCCGTTGCCTAGAATAGACGATATTCTAGACCAACTAGGTAGAGCCAAATATTTTTCTTGTTTGGACATGATGTCCGGGTTTCACCAAATTGCTTTGGAAAAAAACTCTCGAGACTTGACATCGTTTTCAACAAACAATGGTTCGTACAGATTTACTAGATTACCATATGGTTTAAAAATAGCACCAAATTCTTTTCAAAGGATGATGACATTGGCCTTCAGTGGCCTGAAGCCAAATCAAGCATTCCTGTATATGGATGACTTGGTTGTATTGGGATGTTCAGAAAAACATATGCTTTCAAATTTGAAAGACGTATTCGATCTTTGCCGAAAACACAATCTTAAATTACACCCACAAAAATGCTCATTCTTTATGAGAGAAGTAACGTATCTTGGCCACAAATGTACTGATGGCGGAATATTACCAGACAATAGTAAATATTCGGTGATTGAAAATTACCCGACTCCTACGGACGCTGATAGCGCTCGACGATTCGTCGCGTTTTGCAACTATTACCGACGGTTTATAAAGAATTTTTCTGAATATTCTAGACATCTTACAAAACTGTCCAAGAAGGGTGTGCTATTTGAGTGGACAAAAGATTGTGAACATGCATTTAAATACCTAAAGAAAGCTTTAATGAGCCCAACACTGCTTCAGTACCCAGACTTTGCGAAGGAATTCTGCATAACAACAGATGCAAGTAAACATGCTTGCGGTGCTGTGTTAACACAGGAACAGGAAGGTAGACATCTACCTGTAGCCTATGCATCTAAGACTTTCACTAAAGGAGAAAGCAACAAATCAACCATTGAACAGGAATTAACTGCCATACACTGGGCAATCACATATTTCAGGCCCTACATATATGGAAAACACTTTTTGGTCCGAACCGACCATAGGCCACTTTCATTTCTGTTTTCTATGAAAAACCCAAGCTCTAAACTAACGAGAATGCGACTCGATTTAGAGGAATATGACTTTACGGTGGAATATCTCAGAGGAAAAGACAATTACGTTGCTGACGCACTGTCGCGCATTACAATAAATGACTTAAAAGATATGAACAAAAAGGTTGCATCCGTTTTAAGGGTCACGACAAGATCTATGACTAAAGAAAACAAAACCAGTAAACCAGTAGTAAATCAGCAAAATATCAATAAAAATAATGAGCCCAAGGTATACACACCATTAAATAACATAGACGTCAAAAGATATTATAAATTAAAGATTTTACCCAACAGATGTTATATCAAGAAGGGAAAATCCATATACGCTAGCATAAAAATAGATAATTTGTTTATTAAAGGGAATTTTGACTTAGGACAATTTTTCCCTAGGCTAGAACAAATAGCCTGTAAACTAAATATTAATAAAATAAAAATTTCACCTCATGAGAAAATTTTCGAATTCATCTCGATAAGTGAATTTAAAAATATGGGCAATAAAGTATTGAATAAAATCAGGATAGCGCTATTAAATGAAGTAACACAAATTGATAACAAGAATGCTAAGGCAATTCTTGAAATAATGCTGAAATACCATGATGATACCATAGAAGGAGGACATTGTGGGATATATAGAACAACTGAGAAGATCAGAAGATACTACTACTGGAGGAACATGACAAAAGACATAGCAAAGTCCAATGACCATAACAGAAACACCAGATAAGGCCTTTGATACGATGTATGTAGATACAATTGGACCATTTCCAAGATCAATTAGTGGAAATGAATATGCAGTCACAATGATATGTGACTTAACTAAATACTTAGTAACAATACCAACAAATGATAAATCAGCTAAGACAATAGCAAAAGCGATATTTGAAAATTTTGTGCTTGTATACGGTCCAATGAAAACATTGATTTCGGATATGGGCACGGAATATAAAAACTCAATACTGACAGAACTTTGCAACCTATTGAAGATAGAAAAACTGACGTCGACAGCACATCATCACCAGACTCTAGGTACGATAGAAAGAAGTCACAGAACTTTTAATGAGTACGTACGAAACTATATATCAGTAGATAAAAACGACTGGGATGAATGGTTAAATTATTTCACGTACTGTTTTAACACTACACCATCTACAGTACATGATTATTGCCCTTATGAATTAATCTTTGGAAAAATTCCAAACAATTTTAGGCAATTTAATGAAGTAGATAGAGTTGCACCACTTTATAATGTGGATAACTATGCCAAGGAAACCAAATTTAGGTTAGAAGTAGCAATAGATAGAGCTAAAAAATTACTAGACGTAAATAAAATCAAACAAAAAACTAATTATGACAAAACAAAATTAGATTACAATTTTGAAGTAGGAGATTTAGTCTTAGTCAGAAATGATGCAGGACATAAGTTAGAGATAGCATATAAAGGGCCATATAAAATTAAGGAAATAGATTTAAGAAATAATGTAACCATAGTTGATAAGAAAACAAATAAAAAACAAATAGTTCATAAGAATAGACTTAAGTTATACAATACTAAATAATGATTAAGTAAACACACGTGTATAGATAATAAGTAATAAACATACATTTGCAATTTATAAAAAGAATGTCCATAGAACAAAATGTTATATGAACATTTTTATAAAAAAGGGAGGTGTAGCGTAAACACAACTTTTGTAGCATAGTGTAAAACGCCAAAACAAGAGGCCGTAAGATATTTGCAAAATAATATCAAATATCAATATTAATGACCGGCACATGCTATGAATGTTTGTTGTTGCGTTTGCATACCCATATTTATGCTGATCATAACACTTTTAATATAAGCCAATAGTAAGTATGTATGATTGGCTATATTGGTGTATATTGGAAAATAAATAATATTAACTTATTGATTAAATTGTCAAATCAGCAAAATATTAGTATATAAGAAAGAATAATTGTAAAACAGAATCAGAATAATTTCTGACTTCAAACTAGCTCCCAGATTGAGCTAAGGGAATTATTTTAAAAATTAATAAAAATACCAATAGTAAAAATATATAAAAAAGGTCTTTTACTATAGTACAGATTTAACAGGTAAGTCGGACGCAGGTGTTGCAGGGGAAATTATTAATATGGCACAATTCGATATTGGAGTTGTGGGCAAAAACCTTAACGTTTTTAAAGGTTCATATGAGGTGTTAGAAGATTTTATAGTGCAAGCAGAGTTATTGCATGATATTTTGAGAACAGAAGACCGAGAGATATTCATAGAGTATGTCTATAATTTTAAATTAGCTGCAAATGTCAAGAGTGTTTTGGGACGTTCCAACAGACCTACTACGTTTAATGAATTGAAGAAATTGTTGGTTGATGCGTACCCGAACCCAAGAACTCTGCAACAAGTCTTAAGTGAATTAGGATCAATAAGGCAAGGAAATTTGAGTATATCAGCCTTTGGCAGAACAATTGAGCGATTTTGAACTTAAGGCAATAGAAAATCCATCGCAGGAAACAAAAAACGCAATATCTAAAATGAGTAATAATATGGCCTTAAATGTGTTTACAAAATGTGCTAATGTGGAATATAACAAGTAAAAGCGCTATATTCGGCTGTGCCGAATCTTATATACCCTTCACAGATGTAATTCTTCTTTCTTTCTTTCTTGCCAAAACAGAAAGTAGGTTTAATTAAAATATCAAAATAATGTTATCGGTTACTTTTATATTTAATACCTATGAACGTCTTTCGAAAATATTATATATATTTAATTTACAAACAAAACAAAAAATCCGTTTCATGTACCCCAAAAAGTTCTAATTGTCCAACCGTAGAATCGTCTTTGGTTTTTAATGTTGTTGGTTTTTAATACCAGATTACTTCTTTCTGATAAATAAAGTATGTATAATTCATCATAAAAATCAAAAATAACAAATAAAATTGGTGGGTGCTGTTGGCTGAAGTAGTAGAACACGAGACTATGAAGCAGAGGGTCGTGAGTTCGAGCCCCCGCTGAGTCATGAAATATTGTGTTTAATTCTTCTGATCAGCATTAGTGCGTGGTTGTGTTAGTTGTTGCCAGCCTGTTTCAATGATGAAGGCATAGTCACTGGTCACTGAACATAATTGGCAGCGACTGACACTATCATGTACTAAAAAGCAGAGTAACAGCACCCACCTTCGTCGGCCCTGTAGCAAAAATTAGCCGGCGAAGTAAAAGGTTGAAATAGCTACAAAAAAAAAAACAACTGTCTATCTTCTCATCTTTCCTAATCTGTCCCCTCAATACTATCCCCCCGTTTTCAGTTCCAGCGCAATGCATAGCATATATAGGGGTCATCCCCTGAGTGCTGGTCCAAGACAAAAAAAAAAAAAAAAAACAAATAAAATGGCTGATTTTATGAATCAGAAAATGTCAACTTCCTAACCCTGGAACCGAATTCTTAATTTTTTAATACTAATCTAATTTTTTCTGATATATAAAATAGCTTTAATTCACTAAAAACACAAAATTTTTAATTTATGTATGTACTATTATGTACGAAAAGTATTTCGATTTTCCAACTCTGGAAGCGAATTTTTATTTTTTTACCAATGCAATTCTTAGTGAGGCGTAACATAGCTTTAGTTGACAAAAAAAATACTATTTTTAAACTTTTTGGTCACTTTCACGTACCATAAAATATATCATATGTCCAAACCTGGAGTCGAAGTTTTGATTTTTAAGATTTTAATACCAAATTTGTTCTTCCTGAATTATAAAACAGCTCTAATTAGCAAAAAAAACAACGTCAATTGGTTACATTTATGTTTAAAAAAATTTCAATTTCCTAACCCTGGAAGCGAAATTTAAATTTTTTAAAATTTTCTTTATCAATGCAAATCTTCATGAGGTATAAAGTAGTTTTGTTTAAGAAAAAGTCGAATTTTGCAACCATTTTGGTTATTACATGTACTACAAAATATTGCATGTACCAAAAAAAATTTAATTTTTCTAACCCTGGAAACGAAATTTAAATTTTTTTTGTTTGTTTTTTTTATCAGTGCAATGCTTCTTGAAGTATAAAGTAGTTTTATTTACAAAAAATTGCAAATTTTTTACCATTTTGGTAACTTTCATGTACCATAAAATATTGCACTTGTCCATCCCTGGATTCGAAATTTTATTTTTTATTTTTGAATTTTTGATACCAATTTTGTTCTTCCTAAATTATACGACTGTTTTAGTTGGCAAAAAACAAAAAACAACAACATCGATTGCCTGTTTGATTACTTGCATGTATAAAAAAAATTCAATTTCCCACCCCTGGAAGCAAAATTTGAATCTAAAATTTTCTTTTCTTTTTGCCAATGCAAATCTTCATGACGTATAAAGAGGTTTTGTTAAAGAAAAACTTAACATTTTTAACAATTTTAGTTACTACATGTACTACAAAATACGGAATGGGCCGAAAAAAAAATTTTTATTTCCCATCCCTGAACATTTTTTTTTTATATTTTTAGTTTTTAATACACCATTGAGACTTCCCAAAGCACGAAATAGGTTTAGTTTGCAAACATTAAAAAAAAAAAATTATTTTTGGTATAAATTTAGCGTCGAGAAATAGGTGCAAGCTTCCCAGCTCTGGAACCATAGTTCGGATCTATCTGAATTTTAACACCACTCTATTTAAGTTCATTTCCAATCCAACGGTCCAAGAATGAAGTCTCTATCTCTTCTGGGGGCTTGGCAAGACCTGTTTCATTACTTTCACTTATAAAAACAATGCAATTTCCCAACCCTGGAAGTAAAATTTGAATTTAAAAACAAAAATTTTTTTTTGCCAATGCAAATCTTCATGACGTATAAAGTGGTTTTGTTAAAGAAAAACTTAAAATTTTTAACAATTTTAGATACTACATGTACTACAAAATACGGAATAAGCCGAAAATTTTTTTTTTTATTTCCCATCCCTGGAAAAAATTTTTTATTTTTTTAGTTTTTAATAGACCATTGAGGCTACCCAAAGCACGAAGTGGGTTTAATTTACAAACATTAAAAAAAATAATTGATTTTTGGTAAAAATTTTGCGTCGAGAAATAGGTGTAAGCTTCCCAGCTCTGGAACCATACTTCGGATCTTTCTGAATTTCAATAGCAGCCTGTTTAAGTTCATTTCCAATCCAACGGTCCAAGAACGAAGTCTCTAGCTCTTCTGGGAGCTTGGGAAAACCGATTTCACGTACAGACGGACGGACAGACGGACATCGCTCAATCGTCATCGCTATTCATAAGGATACAGAATATATATACTTTATGGGGTCCCATGTGCATATCGAAGAAATTACACACGGAATGACAAACCTATATATACCCTTTCACTTTTTTGTGAAGGGTATAAAAATATATTGGTAGCAAGTAGTCCAAAAACTCTCAGTGAAGCTGTAGAGAAATGTATTACAGTGGAAAGAAATATGCAAACAAATGATAATAGTATTTTTAGAATTAATAGGCGTGAGAATGAACGTATGTATAATTCGCAAAGAACGTATAGGGATTATACAGGGTACAGAGGTCAGAGATATCCAAACAAAAATAGCAACAATTATAATAATGGATTATACAATAATAATGCTAATTACAATCGCGATGGATATGGCAACAGCAATAGTAACAGTATCAATAATAGGTACAGAAATAGTGGTAATAATGCGAATAGAAACTTCACATCAAGAAGTAGTGATAATAATATGAATTCCTCATGTAGAAATGGTAATAACAGGAACAATTCGTCATATAGACCCAGTAATAGCAGAAATAACCAGGGAAACTCATAGCACCGGATAGCAAAGATTGTTATACAGGAGGGCAAAAATGTTTCAAAATTTCAAATAACACTGATAATTCGATAACAATAACATGCAGTTCCATAAAGAAAGAGCTTAAGTTTTTGGTAGACACTGGAGCAGATATTTCTATTTGCAAGCGAGGTAATATAGAAAACATAAATGAACGTAACATATCATCACTAAGTGGTATTACTTTAGATACGATTGAAAGTCTTGGCACCGCATATTTAACTTTAAAATTCGATAATAAGCCGATAACACACAAATTTCACATAGTTGACGATAATTTTCCAATCAATACTAATGGAATCATTGGTAGGAACTTTTTAGAAAAGTATTGTAACGTGCCGTTACAAATACCCTCACCCAATACCACCAGTAAAGTATGCTGTGTAGTGTATTTGTAGTATGTACGGGCAATAAAACACATTGCTAAGCAATACTGCATACAAAAGAACAAATACACTTACCTGATATCAGAACCAGCACAAAACAAGTAACACAAGAAAACACATGCACGCACATACATAACAACAAACAAGCAAATGTAGGTAAACAAAACATAACTGCTAATAATTCTCAGTGGCTTCTTTTGATACTAACGATAAGTAGACAAGGTTTGCACACAATCGAAGAGCAATTAACGATATCGTACGAACGATAATTACAAGAACAATATTCTTGAATTGTCGTCCGAGAGCTTTACCGATTCTTGTTCAAGTACTAATATTTAAGCAAATTAGTTCGTAGTTTTGCCGATTACAAGCCTCCGAATACTCTTGTAGTCGTACTAATCCGTAGCCGAGCTCAAGCCTCCGAATACTCTTGAGTTCGTAGTTTTGCCGATTGCAAGCCTCCGAATACTCTTGTAGTCGTACTAATCCGTAGCCGCGTGCAAGCCTCCGAATACTCTTGAGTTCGTAGTTTTTTCGATTACAAGCCTCCGAATACTCTTGAGTTCGTAGATTTGCCGATTACAAGCCTCCGAATACTCCTGTATTCGTACTAATCCGTAGCCGAGCTCAAGCCCCCGAATACTCTTGAGTTCGTAGTTTTGCCGATTACAAGCCTCCGAATAATCTTGCAGTCGTACTACTCCGTAGCCGAGCTCAAGCCTCCGAAGACTCTTGAGGTCGTAGTTTTACCAAGTTCTAAACCGAATACAACTTAATATTACCTGTCTTACTCCACTAGGAGCCCGAACAGAAGGGAGTAGTATCAGCCTAATTACCAGAGCGGTGTCGCAGAGGAATCAGCGCAGCCCCGATAACTTAACTCTAACCCACTAGTTTAAGATAATCTAAGTCGTTTAAGTTTCGTTTCAATAAACATTTGTTCCGAATATAAACATCACTTAAAATATTCGTGTTTTATTTCAAAGGCAGTAGACCTTTGATACGAACCTGGAGTGACTGAGTCATACCTCAGCTGGAAAATTAAACTACGTTACAGTATAAATGCAAAATTTATTTTGAAACATACACGTTAACCTTCAATATAGCTGATGAAGAAGTTATTTCATCGATTACCCCAAAACGCGTTTATTAAACTGAAATATGTATACCAGCACGATCGGAACTGATAGCACCAGTCAACACATGTAAGAATCAGGAAAGCGTTGTTTTGAACAAAGAATTATGTCCGGGAGTTTTTGTAGGAAATAGCACTATACTATCAATAGGTCTACAACACATAAAATTGTTGAATACAACTGACCAAGATGTAGTTTTGAATGATTTGAAGTTAGAAACGAAGCCATTATCAAATTACAATGTATATAATTGCGGCAACAATATCAGTACTAGTAAAAACAGAGTACAAAAAGTTTTAGAAGATTTAAATATCGAATCTATAGATCCGTTAGCTAGGCAGTCCTTAAAAAACATAGTTACAGAATATAATGATGTATTCCACCTTGATGGTGACAAATTAACAACAAATAATTTTTATAGTCAAAACATTCAGATTCTTCACCTGTTTACATAAAACCTTACAGATTACCTGAGTCACAAATGGGCGAAATAAACAAACAGGTAAATAAATTGTTAGAAGATGGTATCATTGAACCATCTGTGAGTCCTTACAATTCTCCATTATTAGTGGTACCGAAAAAATCAGCAAATGACACAAAGAAATGGAGATTAGTGTTGATTTCCGGAAAGTAAATGAAAAAATAGTAAGCGACAAGTTTCCTTTAACAAGAATCCTAGACAAGTTAGGTAGGGTTAAATATTTTTCTACACTGGATATGACCAGTTCGTTTCATCAAATCGGTTTGGATAAAAAATCAAAACCGATTACATCGTTTTCTAACAGGAATGGTCATTTTCAATTTACTCGGTTACCCTTTGGACTGAAGATATCGTCGAATAGTTTTCAAAGGATGCTTACAATTGCATTGAGCGGCTTTAATGTGGAAGCGTTTTTGCATGTCGACGACGTTATTGTTTTTGGTTGTAGTATTCAACACCATCACGAGAACTCGATAAAAGTCTTTGAAAAATTGAGACAGTATATTTTAAAACTGAATACGTGTAAATGCTGTTTTTTGAAAACATAAGTAGTTTATCTAGGTCACCTTATAACTGATAAGGGTATACGTACCGACCCTGCCAAACACGAAGTGATAGGAAACTATCCAGTTCCCAAAAAGTAGATGAAGTCAGACGTTTTGTAGCGTTCTGTAATTACTGCAGGCGTTTCGTTAAAAACTTTGCTGAAATAGCTAGAAATCTAAATAAACTGTTAAAAAAACTGTTTTTATGTGGAACGAAGGTTGTCAAAAGTCTTTTGAAACATTAAAATCAAAATTAATTAACCCACCAATATTTCAATATCCTGAGTTTAGGAAACCGTTTATATTAACTACCGATGCATCTATTTATGCACTTGGAGCAGTCTTATCACAAGGTGAATTTGGGTCAGATATGCCCATATCGTATGCGAGCAAATCGTTGAGTAAGCATGATATAAACAAGCCAGTTATAGAAAAAGAGCTGTTAGCTATACATTGGGCTATAAACTTTTTCCGTCCGTATCTTTATGGTAGAAAATTCTACGTAGTGACAGACCATAGACCCTTGGTATAGTTATTTTCTCACAAAAATCCATCATCAAAAATGACTAGAATTAGGTTGGATTTATGTGACTACGATTTCGAAATATCGTATAAGAAAGGCAAGATGAATAGCAATGCAGATGCGTTGTCAAGGGTAGTATTAGGCAGCGCAACATTAAAAACGTTAATCCCTACCGAAAATGTACAGATACGTAATGATATATTAGTGATGACTCGAAACATAAACAGGATACACAAAAAGATGTTGAGCATAGAGGTGGTGTCTCCAGTAAAGAGCCTGATCAACTTTTTATTTGGGAATGTACTTCAATCTCAAACATTAAGTAGATGAAGAAACTTAGGTTTGAAGTAATGAATAAAATAAAAATACCTCAAGTTATAACAGGTGATTTAGAAGTTGTAGTGAGATGTGGTGATAATCCAATAAACACAAAGCTGTATTTGGAGACGCTACTATCGAAATTACTATCAATAAATGAAAAAGAGCTAGCATTAAATGCTCATGATGAAATTTTCAATTTAGTAACAAAGGAACAGTTTAAAGATACGTTCAACGCATTAAGGGTAAAAATAAAGCAAATTTAAGAATACTAATATATAAAGAACAGGTAAGGGTATATGATAGGAAAGTACAGGATACTCTCATTAATGAGTACCATAGTTCAGCTATAGGTGGTCACTTAGGTGTCAGGAAAACGACGCTAAAACTTAAATAAAAATACATATGGAAGAATATGGGTAGGATGATTAAGCAGCATATATTGAATTGTAAAAAATGCAAAATTAATAAGCAAACGAAACACACTAAAGAAAAGATAACACTAGGGACTAGTTTCGAAACAGTGTCAATAGACAAGGTGGGTACCCTTAGATTCTCAAATAATTTTAGATACATACTAACAATACAGTGCGATTTAACAAAGTATATTATTGCATGCCCCATTGAGACGAAGGACTGTTGCAAAGACTCTTGTAGAGAACTTGATTTTAAGATACGGGCTGTTGTGGGTTCGTGGGGTTGATTGGGTTTTAATTAAGAGCGTCTTTTTTTATTTTTTATTAACCTGGAGGGTCCCTTAGGAATCGCAGGTGTTGTTTATTTTCTTGTCTTTTCTGCTGTTTGCTATAAGCTTACAAAAATCACTCTTCTTGGTTTTGTCTTACAACTAGCTATTTATACTAAATAATTATAACTTACATATTATGTATATTATTGCTACCTAGACAGTTTTCCTTTATAACGAATTTACATATTGATATTATTATTATTAATGCTATCTAGACTGATATTTTAGTTGTCTTGCCCAATTGCAACATCAGCATTGCACAATTTATTAAGAATGTAACATTAGCCAAGTTAATGAACTGACTAATGCAACGTTAGCAAATTAGTGCAATGTGTAGGTAGGAGGGTTGTTCACTTTGATTCACAACATCCCTCCACCCTTTGGCGAGAGAAAACATATAGCTGTAGATGTTTTCTCCATAGGTGGAAAATAGAAGCATTTGGGCAAAAGTGGTTTAAACAATTAAGATCTTAACTAAAGGTATATTTTAATATAGCGACTCTCGACATCAACGGAAACAGAATGCGCAGTATATTGGTCTTATCTTGACTCCCAGTCAGAATGGCGTAATTTTTTTTACATATCTCCTGTCTTAGTTTCTGTGTATCCTGAATCATTTGGGAGCTTGCTTCTTATTTAGGGACGACTTTGCTTGTGTCCAGTTTCACATGTAGCAAGAGCACCGTGGTATCATAACATCTTGAGACAAATGTAGGCTTAACCACTGATGTAGGCGTGTTCGGCAAGTATGAATGACATCCACGGAACCATCATCTACCTCCTTAATGTCTATGGGTAGACGACGTTCCATCTTCTGTAGTAGATTGCATATAGTTGCTAATCCTACAAGATGTCTTGTTGTAATTGGGACTTGACTTCCCGAAGTAGTCTGATCGTGCAGATTACTGGGAGTTCTGGTTTGGTGATCAATAATTCATGTAGTTCTGGTCCAATATCTGTCATCAATGGGTGGTATGTCCGTTATAGAGGAGTATTTCTTGGTGATGTTTTAGTTCCTGCTGTTGCTGATGTGTGCTGTAGGCTAGTTTCTGTTTGAAACCCGGTATAGTATATTTAACTACCCAGCAATGTGTGGCTGCTTCCAAATGATTGATGAGTTTAGAGTTGTCGCTTCAGCTATTACTAAATTGTTGACGGCTTGAAACTCTGTATGCGCCTTGATGTGAAATTTAGCTGATGTTGTGGTGGTTGTTGCTGTTGTCATCTGCATTTCCGTCATTCTTCTTGTTGATTGTCAATAAGCCGCGGTTGCGTTTAACTTATTCTAACTGTAGTTTTAGTGTTCTTTTTTTATAATCTGTTTTTAATTTTTATTTTATATGCGAGTTACCCTTAAGAAAAATAATCTTTTGATTGCTAGGCTGTGTTTGAGGACTTGATAGTCTGTGCCATTTTGTAAACCTTCAAGATTCTACCATTATATATGAACTAATTATACTGTAATTGCTGTATAACTGATACTGCAGAGGTACTCAAACACGCCTCAACATACTACAGGTATTATACATATCTCTATTTTTTATTTATTTTTTTAATCATTAATCTAATACTTTGTCTTGTTTTATTTTATCTTTAATATAACATAATCTAGGGATTCAATTTTAATTTAAATCAATTACTATTATCATAAACATTGTACATAATTAATTACGTAGTATGGGTGAATAAACTCAAACATTTTTTTTTTTTAATTTTACTGACCTAGAAATGCTTTGATAGGATCACATTACTTACAAATATTATTGTTTAAAATTTGCTAATTGTTCTTTACTCAGCGTTTTTTTTTCTCTTTTTTTAGCGTTTATTGCAGCAACATTTGTTTATAGTATAATGTGGAACATTATTTTGCAACTACAGCGAATCAATGCCCCACATTTAAACCAAAAAAAAAATTGAAAATACCAAACGCTGAGATACAGGTTATTGGTCTCTTTTAAATGCTTCAGTTTATTGCCTTTTGTTTAGTTTATTATTAATATTATTATTATTCCCCTTTTTTTTATTATTATTTTTTGTTTTTATTGTAAAATCTTTATGCTACTTTTTCCAGATTTCCCCACTATGAGCCTATAGGTGATTTGACCCATCTCCATGTCCTTTTTCATCCACTTCCACCTTTTCCAATTTGCCTTCATTTTTTTCAATATTTCTGTGGCCCTACTAATTCCACTCTCTGTTGGACTCTGGTTGTTGTTTCTTTTTGACCATCGCTCTAAAATCTTCCCTAAATGAGCACGTGTGATTTGACATTTGGAAATAGGTATTTCCTCTGGTGGCAATTGAATCATTAGCCCTTGGTTGAATCTTTTTAGGCAGTAGTCTGCATGTCTGATCGTGTAGACCCCACAATCTATTGTGTTATTTTGTTGGGGACAGTTTGTATAAATCAAGGACATTGACCCCAGTGGTGCCCCTATTAGGGGGTACATGTTTGTTATATAAAAAGCTGGGAGTTCTAAATTGTGTGGTCGTAGGGAGTCAAAGATAATAATTTTTTTATTGGATATTGCTGCCAGTGTCCAATGGTTTGACTCCATTATTGGCATCAGAACGAGGGCCTTACTTGGAAGGTCTACTTTTCTTATTGCTCTCTGAATTCTGCCTAAGTTTTGGGCGTTTTCGGGGTCAAGATTCCACTGCTTGAGAGCTAAATAAAATTGGGCATTGAATACGTGCACCTGTTCTGCTTGGGTCTGTGATAGACTCGTGTCGAGCACCCATTTCAGGAAAATGTCAATGTGTTGGTCGCTGAACCAGTTGCTGTTCCTGACTTCGTTATAATTCGCGTGGGTCAGTTCTATTTCTCTGTTTCTGAACTTATTCTTGCAAAATATGTTGGTCTGAAGTGCCTGATAACAGAGGTAAAGGTGGAATTTTAGCTAAATTGTTATTCTTTCTTATCTTTGTTTAATCAATACGAAATTTTCCTATAGTTTATATATGTAAATTAACCTAATTATTATTATTTTTCTTTAAGTACTGTCGGTTGTTTCTTCCACTGAACAATTTTTCCTGATCATCGAATTTCTTGCCGTACCCTTGCTTATTCTGTTTTCGGTAACTTTGACTTTTATCCTCCCCTGCTGTTTGCACAATATTATAACGGTAACCAATAACTCCACCATTATAATCAGAGTTGTTGTACCTATGACCGTTACTGTTACCTTATGGTAGTGTAACTCGTTTATTCTCTTGATATTTTCTTCCTGGGTCAGAATTATGTCCTGGAATATCATCGGTTTTTCTGTTTTAATATCTACTTCCCTGGGTGGTATGACAAAACTTTGTTCACGTCTGGCTACTCTATTTCTGAATGTCGTATTTCCCACTCGAATAGTACAGTTGTTGAAATGGATGAAGTAGTGTCCTTGCAAGTTCATAACTCGTCCGTCACATGTACTTTTCAGTCGAGTGAAGTTTTCATTAATTACTACTATTTTTCTGTCGTCTAATACGATGGTGTCCTTTTCCGCTCTTCTTATCATTTTGCAAAGCTCTTTTTTGATGCAGTTTCTGGTTTCTGATAGTTCGAATATGGCCTTGCCTTCGACGAAAGTCAATATTTTTCCTCCGACTCCGATGAATGTTTCTATATTCTCTTCAATTTCCATTTTCTCTTTGTTTAGAATGGGGATGATTACGACTTTTTCTGCGGTTACTTTCTCTGCTGGCACTTTTATCAAAAGATTTATTGTATTCTCCTGGCTGGTTATTATTCCTATTTTGACATCTGCAAGCATTTCCAGGTCTATTTTAAATTCATCTACTTCTTCCTTTGTTAAGAGTGTTGGTGAAAAAATTCCTAATTTTGCGGACGTTATTGTTTGTTGTAAATTTTCTAGTTTCCTCTTTAATATGTTGATTTTCAATAGTTGAATGATGGCGAGATTCTCCCCGATAATTCTTTTGTCTAGATTACTAACTTCATTAATTTTCCTTTCTATTTCTTGCCTGTCTGTTAGAATAATGTTTTTTATCGTCATAAGTGATTTATTGAAATTGTCATTGATTATTATCTGCTGATTAAAACCCTCTATTAGCTGATGGTTATTCTCTTCCAACACCCTTTGGTGTTCATCAATATTTTTTCTATCCTCATCGTCCATTGTTCCAAAGAGAAAATTCATGTATGTGCCCCCTGCGTTTATTAAGCCCCTTGACTTCCTTCGTGGCAGCAGAGTGCGTATTAGTCCCTCCATTTCATTTAATTGGTCCTTTGCTATTTGCTGATGTGGCGACTCCCCTATTATTTCCAGGTTGTGATGGAACTGCCTCATCACCTGCATAACTTCTCCCATATTGATGACGTGAATGATGTAGTCGTATTTGTTTACTATTTGAGCCGTGCCTATGCGTACCTCTGCGAATCCATGTTCAGAAGGCATGCTTTCGACATACAGCTCTGGGCGGACTTCACTGACGGACAGTAACCATACCACTCCTAAAAGCAAGAGCTACACACAAAGATAAATCAGGCCATTTTGCTTATTGAGCATGGTTTTACACTAGTTGTCCTATTCCTGGAAATACCTCGACGGCATCATGCTTTCAACTTCGAGCATTGAACGGTTTAATCAAGTTCTTATGGTAAACTTTTCCCCTGTTTTTAACCCTCAATTTTAAGTTCACCCGTGTTGGCATGTCTATAATTTCAAATGGTCCTAACCATAAGGGTGAAAATTTATTTTTTCGAGTTTGATTCTTTAACCAAACCCTCTGACCTATCTCATACTCCCTGTGCTTTGCGCCCTTATCATAATACTGTTTTGCTTTTAACTTTGCCATTTCCTGGTTCTTTCTAACAACTTCATGTGAACGTTGAATTTTGTATTTTAAAACTCTGCTGTAATCTTGTGTGTTGTATAGGGGTGCTGGTGCAGTTTTTAAATTTATGGGTATTTCGAACTCAAACCCGAATAACATTCTTGTCGGTGTTTGTTTCGTCGATGCATGTTTGTCGTTGTTATACACATGCATGGCGTGGTGGAGCCACTCATCCCAGTTGGTACCATCCAAATTGACAAAATTTCTCAAGAATTCCGCTAATGGTCTGTGGGCTCGTTCTAAAGCACCATTCGCTTGCGGGTGATATGGGGTGGTTAGTAGTTTCCTTATCCTTAGCAACTTGCATGTTTCCTTAAATAACTTTGATGTGAAGTTTGATCCGTTGTCCGTTACCAAGACCTTGGGGATGAAGTATCTTGAAATGATTTCCCTAAAGAAAACTTGGGCTACTGTTGCTGCCTCTGCGTCTGGAGCTGGGGCACATGCGAAAAATTTTGAAAAATCGTCCTGGAAGGTGACAATACACTTATTTCCCCTGGCAGATTCTGGCAACGGTCCCACTTAATCCATAAAAATCTTCTCGAATGGTCTATTTGCCGTGATTGTTATCCCCAACGGCATTTTGTCGACCCTTGAACATTTGTTTTTCTGGCATAAGTTACATGTTGCTATATAATGCTTAATTTGTGGGTACATACCGGCCCACTTATATTGCTTTCTGATGCGAGAGTAAGTTTAGAATGAACCTTGGTGTCCACCTAAAGGTGTGTCGTGAAAAGCCGTTATAACCCTTTTTATATCTTCCGTATTTGTCAAGTAAACTGCCGTATCTTCCTGTCCTGTATCTTCGTTCTCATTCAATTCCTCAGTAGGTATGGGGTTTTTCGCACTTGTTGTTTCTTTCAGCTCTTTCGCTTTTGATCTTGTTACAGCTCCTATGTTTACTTTTTCTATTGGCAGGCGACTCAGAGCATCAGCATTTTTATTAGTTTTTCCCGGCTTATATCTTATCTCGAAGTCATATTCCAGAAGCTTGAGTCTAAGGCGACCTAGTCTGCCATCCTGATTTTTTAGATTAGCTATTCCCTTTAATGGTTTGTGGTCTGTAAAAATTGTGAAATGTCTCCCTAGTAGATAAGGTCTAAAAGTCCTTGACGCCCATACGATGGCTAGAAGCTCCTTCTCTATTGTAGAGTATCGTTTCTCCGTATCACTAAGCACTCTATTTGCAAAATAGACGGGTAAATCACTGCCAGGCTCCCCCTGAGACTAAATAGCTCCTAGGGCCTCGTTGCTTGCATCTGTAGTCAGTATAAACGGTTTCGCGAAGTCAGGGTATTGTAACAGAGGAGGGTTTGTTACTGCGATTTTTAGTTTATCCATGGCTCGTTGGCAATCTTTTGACCATTCCATCTTGACGCATTTTCTTAATAGTTTGTTAAGTGGTAGTGCAATTTTTGAGGAATATTTCTGGGAGGCGGTATATCCTTTACTGCTTTGGTCTTATTTGGATCCGGTAATACTCCCTTTTCTGAACATTGATGGCCCAGATAGACTACCTCCCTCTGCAGGAAGTGACATTTTTCGGGGTGCAGCTTAAGATTGTACCTTCTTAAGACGTCCAGCACCCGCTTGAGCCGCAAATTATGATCCGTTAGGTTCCTGCCGTAGATCACTATGTCATCTAAGTACACAAAACAATCGATTCCCTGGAGACCGGTTAGTATCAAATTCATAATTCTTTGGAAAGTAGCTGGAGCTCCTGTTAAACCGAAAGGCATACGATTGAACTCGAAATGATCCAAATTCGTACTAAAGGCTGTTTTTTGTCTGTCACTTGGTTCCATTAAAACCTGGTGGTACCCACTCGCTAGATCAAGAGTGGAAAAATATCTGCTGCATCCCAGCTGGTCCAGGATCTCATCAATTCTAGGTATGGGAAAAAATTGTCTTATGGTGGCGTCATTTAATTTCCTAAAATCAACCACTAAATGCCATCTTTTCTCTCCATCTGTTCCTGCCGTTTTGGGTACTAGAAGAATTGGGGAAACACTGGGTGAGATTATTTTATCTCTGATCATTTGTCCCACCTGTCCATTAATTTCCTTTTTACGGACCTCTGGTAGCCTGTATTGTTTTGTATTTACTGAAGGTTGGCTGGGGTCTGTTATTATTTCGTGCTTCAATACATTAGTATGTGTTAGGCTATCCCCGGGTAGTTGAAATACGTCATCATATGCCCTTAAAATTGCTTCAATCGAAACCCGTTCTTCTTGGTTCAAGTCTGAACTTAACGGTACGGTTTCTATTAATACTTTTTTCCTAACTGTGTTATCTGCGATATTTATTGCATTTATTGCCGATGTTGATTTTACTGTATAGTTGTCCGAATTCTCACACCTCAATCTTATTTTCTCATCTATATTTACTGTAAAGTCATTTGTGTTTAGGACGGGCACAAATGCGATTCCTTTGTTGAGTGATGTTAATGTGTCACCCACATAAACCCCTGGTAAAATTTCCAACTTATTCACTAAAATTTCTCTTTTGGCCGTGGTGGCTACGACCGATATTATTGCTTAGGAACGCCCCATTATAGATAAATTTCCGTCTATGTATACCTGGGTGCGTTTTCCTTCCGTAGTGAGAGGTAAGGAAGCTATTTCCTGCTTATTTCTGAAGAATTTTATGTTTTTGTTGATTGCGTCGGTAATGGTTTTGTTCCATAATTCATCCCTACCATGCATCTGCAATGCAAGTGGTTTTATGCATGAATGTTGAGCGGTTATTGTTCCTTTTGTCTTAATATTTCCCCCGAATGCTCCTGACAGCTCCTTGGGGTTCGTGACGTCTATCTGTACGTGTGGTGCTAAGGCTTCTTCTTTCACTAAGGTGGTATCTGCTCCTGTGTCCACTAGCAAGGATAAGTTTCTACCCCGAGCTTCGTTGCAAGTGAAATTAATAAATGCATCATTGGTATCCAATATTTCCTTATTAGTTTGCAACTTCCCGTTTTTGTATGATTTCTGGTTGGCATATATATGTCTTTTGTCATTTTCCGGTATGTAAGTGTGGACGTTTTTACTCCAATGTATCCTTTTGCTACATTCATTGTTTACTATGTGCCCAGTGTTACTTACGAATATACCTTCACTTTTTGATTCTCTTTTAATATTATTGATACCATTGTTATTGGTTATTGTGCTATTGGATGTTTTAAAAATATTCCTTGAATTTGCATTATCCCAGTCCATTAATTTTGGCTGGGCCGCCTTAAGTTTCCCGAATTCCTTGCAGGGCAGCTTGCCTTCCGATGTCCTATTTCATTGCAGATAAAGCATTTTTGTGGCTCGTATCTTCCTCTTCCTTGATTCATGTTGGTGGTAGAGGATCTTTGATTTATGTGCTGTTGACCGTTTAGCCCGTAATGGTGTTGTTGTTGTCTCTGACCGGTATAATTTCTTCTAAAATATGTATCGTCAGATACTTGGCGATTTGCGGTTCGTAGCGTGTTTTGGCTTCTTGCTTCGTTGCCCAAATCTCTTTGTTGTGGTTTTCTGCAGAACTGGTTTTCTGCGTGACCGTTCGTTCTACATATCCTACAAAATAACGATTTTAAACGTTTTCTGCATTCCAACTCATTGTGTCCTTTGATGTTGCAGTAGCCACACCTACTTATGCTAGTGGCTGTTTTTGCTTTACATAGTGGTCCAGGTTCATGTCCGTATTCTCCACAAGCTACGCAGTATGGTGTGTTCATTCTTTGTTCACAGTTTGCTCTGTTGTGGCCCTCTTGTTCACAAAAACTGCACTGCGTCAAAACGGTGATAGCGTTTATTGTAACTTGGTTTTCTCCAAACAGGTGTTCCGGTTCCTCTGCTATTTGAGTTAGCTTCTGCAAGCCCTCGCTCTCCTGGCCAATAATCCTGGTCTTCTGCGCTTGGTTTTTAAGACCCTTTATAAAGCTTTTTACCACTATTCTTTGGAAGTCTTCAAATATAATCCTTCTACCACCTTCCTCGCTCCATTCAGTTGTTATTATACTTTGGGCTTCATTTAGCAGTGCTTCCAGTCGACTACCAAATCTGCCCGCTGATTCCTTAATTCCTTGTTTGCAGGAGATTATGAGTTCTCTTATTTGGTCCAAAGTTCTTCTTTTCAAGTACCCTTTTTTTATTGCATTACACAATGCGTCTATAGTGCTGAATGTTTGTGGTGCTATCGTTATGTATGCTGGTCCCATTAATCGTAGTTTCAGGCATTCTATAACGTCCGGTATTATGATTCCATTTTCCTCTGACGCTAGTTCTCGTTCCACTAGTTTGCATCCTTGGATGAACCTAAAAACTTCCGACGTTAAGTCTTGTCCTTCGGTGCCAGAAAATGTGGGGACGATATTGTTTACTACTTTTGTAATGCTCTAAATTGCAGGCATTTTGTCCACCTTTGTAATTCAGTTACAAGGCTCTCTATCCGCTGTTATTGGTGATAACGGGTACTTTCTAAGAGATTCCCGAGCTTCTTGCAGGTATTTGTAGAATTCTTTCTCAAGATGAACCTCCTCTATTCTTAGTTCTCGAAATTCCTGCTCGAATTCTGTTAAATCGGTGAATTTTCTTTTGACAGTTTCTGTCGTATACCCCCTATTTACTATCTTCTTTGCGTTCGTAAGTAAATTTTTTACTTTATTCAATAGTTTTACTCCTTCTTGAGTTTTTGTGTCTTCTTGTTCCTGAATTTCTTGCTGTTTTGGGACTGTTACTGATGGTATTACTTCTGTGGTATATGATAAGCTCGTGACTGTTACTTGCGGGTTAACTGAAGGAGTTGGCGAACGAGATCTATAAGCAGTGCTTAATTCTCTTTTTGGGTTTGACAACGCAACTGATAACCTTTGTATTATGTCGTCCTTTTCACTGACGATATGTTTTAAATTTAACCGTTTTTCAATCTCCTTTTCACTGAGTCCTTTCTGCCGTAGCTGTGCTCTAAGTTCCTCGTTTTCTGCAACCTGTTTGTCCAGTAACTCACTCGTAAACTCTATTTGAGTCCCTAGCTTCTTGTTATATTTTTCTAAAATTGTTTTTGTTTCCTCTAGCTCCTTTATTCGGTTTCCTAATTTTTCTGATTCATTGTTGTTTAGTTGGCTGACTATGTCTAAAACGTATTGCACTTCTTCTAGCTTTGTTAGTTTATTATATCTTATTTTCTCCTGATTTTCTTGTATAAATTCTCTATTTGTATTCAATTTCCGGAGTTCTGACCACGCATGTACCTGTAAACTGTCTACGTTGTAGTTGTAATCCTTAACTTTATCTATCAGTCTGTCTGTTTCTTTTTGTGTATTGTCCATCTAGTAATTTATTTTAATACGAACCATCTTCTTGTTTCTGTCTCCTTCTTCTTTCAGTATTTTTGTTTACTGCAGCCAAACTTCCTCCCGGGATTACTTCCGCCACAAGGTACTATTATTTCCACCACTTATGACATATACTTCGATTCAAAAGGCGTACCAGAATGTGGATGTTTAAGACCTTTAGATAATCTTTGTGTTGGCTGTGGTTTCTTTAATTTTTATTTGTAGCTTCTGTGTTCCACTTTTGGAAATTTAATGTTGCTTGTTAACAAAAATTAGTATCCTACCGGCTGCGCCAATTGTTGTGGGTTCGTGGGGTTGATTGGGTTTTAATTAAGAGCGTCTTTTTTTATTTTTTATTAACCTGGAGGGTCCCTTAGGAATCGCAGGTGTTGTTTATTTTCTTGTCTTTTCTGCTGTTTGCTATAAGCTTACAAAAATCACTCTTCTTGGTTTTGTCTTACAACTAGCTATTTATACTAAATAATTATAACTTACATATTATATTATTGCTACCTAGACAGTTTTCCTTTATAACGAATTTACATATTGATATTATTATTATTAATGCTATCTAGACTGATATTTTAGTTGTCTTGCCCAATTGCAACATCAGCATTGCACAATTTATTAAGAATGTAACATTAGCCAAGTTAATGAACTGACTAATGCTACGTTAGCAAATTAGTGCAATGTGTAGGTAGGAGGGTTGTTCACTTTGATTCACAACAGGGCACTTCAAAATTCTTAAGTCAGATAGAGGTACTGAGTTCGTAAACGAGTTAATGGCGGAAGTATGTAAGCTACTAGAAATAAAACAGATTTTCAGCACTCCACACCACCATGAAACTCTTGGATCAGTTGAAAGAAGTCATAGAGTACTGAATGAATTTCTCTTAGACTTCTGTAAAGATAATGAATGGGACCATTGGATACCTTATTTCTGTTTTATAATATATATTTAATGTGTATCATGTGTGTTATGATGTGTTGATGCTGATATTGGACAGATGGTTACGTGTGCCATCTGTTTTGTGCCTGCACCTTCGCCGCAAAACTTAAATTAGAAGGCCATGCTAAAACGCTACAAAAAATTTCAAATTATAACAAAGTACATGTTTATTTAATAAAATTAATTGATGAAAAATTTCAGAGACCAAAAAATTTAAAAATATGAAACTATACAAAAAAATTATTTAATAAAAAAAAATTAGAACGAAATTCAAAATGTAGGCAATTATTAAAAAGAATGAACCAAATTATTTAATTTAAACAAAATTATTAAAATTAAAAATGAAACAAAAGAAATTTCAAACAATTCTTTAGATTTAAATTTATCCAAAATTATTGAAATAAAACACAAAATACAAAAACTAAATCTGGCTCCAAAAGGGAGACACCAAAAGGGTTCAAAAAAACTGAATGGATTCAGGATACGGCCGTCCGTAAGTGGCGTGTCTTATTTTAAACGTCCGGTCGTCACAGGTACAAATAAAATAAACTATATATATATATATATATATATATATATATATACATATATATATATATATATATATATATATATATATATTTAATGCTGAACAAATATTGCTTGAGGATTTCGGAATCCTGGAACTTCTCACGATCGCGCCCGTTATGATGAGCTCACGTAACTGTTCGCGCCCTTTTTGCTTAAAAACGCGGCAAAAAGGCAAGCCCCGCGGAAACTTTTCTCTCCACAAAAACTACAAAAATTACATACATATACGTATAGTCGTCCGTCGCAGTTTTCAGTCCTGTACGGGTAAAAAACCAAAGTGGCACGATACCTGTGGACGAAATGTATATTTCTGGGCTGCTGTCTTCAACGGAACTCAGCTCGGCTTGCTGGTATTTGCGGCTTCCACAATTTTCCTTCTGCGGTTTCTTCAGTTTTCTTCCTGAACGGTCTTTAGCTTCTATACACGCCGTAAATGTTGTGGGGCGGTTTTTATTAATTTTAATTTATGAACTTTATTTTTGCAGTCTTTGTTCACTTTCGTTGTTTTTTTTTTTTGGTTTTTTATTCGTTTCTCGTTTGTTTTAATTTGTAGGGCGTACAAGGTTTAAGTTTCTTTTACTGTTTTTTTTTTTTTTTTGTAAAACGAATTTTCTTTGTTTTTAGACAAACTGTTTGTTTTAAGTTTCCTTTTTTTCTTTATATGTATTTTGATCGTGTTCTTTTTTTCTCTTTAAATTTTAAATATCAGTTTTTTTTTTTCATTTTCTTCTGTTCTCAACTACTTCACTACATAACTTTCAATCAGCCAAAAATTCTCAAAAAACCAAACCACAAACGTCTATACTCCAACTTCACAACTTAACTTTCAAAATTTTCAATTCAAAATGGGCCCCTTCCAAATAAACAACCCCCCTTTTATACCACATTTTCCCTATTTACCTTTCTTTTCATACATATCAACAAAAACTCCCGCCTTCCCATTTTCGTAAACAAAAAGGACAAAAACATCAACAAACCATTTGCCTATTCAACACATCTACACAGCTGATAGACACTGCATTACCACTCATAGGGTGCACACGACATTTTTGCGTATAACACAACACCGCATATAGACACAAACTACACTCCATACGAGTTAATATTCGGCAGATTACCAAACTTACCTAATGATAACTTACTAAATTTTGAACCAATCTATAATATAGATAATTATTCGAAAGAATTAAAAGCTAGATTAAAATTTTCTTTGCAAAAAGCAAAAGAGTTACTGGAGATATCAAAAAAGAAACGCATTGAACAATGTGTAAAATTTAATCCGCTAAATTTGAATGTAGGAGATATGGTCTTAATAAAAACCTTTAATAGGAAAAAGAATCAACCACCATACCATGGTCCATATAGAATAGTACAAACTAAAGAAGTAAACTCTGTCATAGATCTAGGAAGTAAGTTAAAGAAATACATAATAATAATTTAAAAAAATATTAGTAATATGTTATAATTGTGAAAAAAAATTTTTAATTTTAAGAAACATAAAATTGTAAAAATTGTTCTTACGGGGTAGGGTGTAGTGTTAGTCGTTAAGTATCATAAGTTAGTATATGCACTTTCCCATAGGAATGTCACTCAAATTTTAATTCAAAACAATAATAATAATAAATAAAAACAAATAATTTTCCATTTTTGTAAAACAACAATTATTAAATATTATTGTATATTTGTAGTTTTAAAGATACCGTTAGTTAGGTATAAAAAGAAGAAATTTATTGAATAAAGAATCAATTATTAAACAGCCTTAAATCGGCAATTAGTTTTTCTTAAAAGCATTCATCTGCTCCAGTTTAAAAAAAGCATTAAACTGCCTCAGCCATTATAATAAGCCAGTGGCGTTTTTTAAGCGCCAGCAACCAAAATTTTAAAAATTGTGCTAGACAAACTGCGGCATCCTTGCGCATATTACAGTATAAAAGTATCTAGCCAGCACGTAATGGCTTATATAATATCAAGTTATCATTCTAAGCTATTTCTTAAATGGGTTTAATTTCAATATCATATACATATAAATATCAATAACATCATCATCACAACATCATACGCTAGAAGTAACTACTAACCCATTTGAGTTAATTTTTTTTAGAAAGTCCGAATACTGAACATAATTTCGCATTCGATGCATCTAATTTTGTTTACATTTGTAAACTTTTCTGTTCCATTCAAAGATTTTAATGTTGCTGAATAGTATAGGAAATCACTGAATATTTTTTATCACCTTAAGACTGACCAATTTCTTTGTTACATTTACTTATGAAACAGAGAATTTCTTGAAATTATACTTTTTCCAAATTTACTTATATATACTTATTTGTCCTTCCACCGCACAAACATTTTATTTGCTCGAATAAATTTTTTAATTAGAAGAATCTAAAGCATATACTTAGCAACTTTTTGTTAATTTCGATAAGTAAATTAAACTTTTAGCTGTATGAATACCCGTTCCCAAATCAATGATAGCGTTATGGGTCGTCGTACAGGCTCATCTGCTTTTAGGAATAACATTTCAGTAGAAATACAACCAAAACTTACCAATTCTCCAGCTCGAATAGTTCATTCTCCAGCGTTGAAAAATATACAAAAAGCATTCCAGCATGTTCGCAATGTTCAATATTCGGTACCTTTGCTAACAGATTCGGACTTTATTACATTAATATTGTCTATAATGAGTAACCCTCAATCTTTTCCTCCTTTATAAGGACTAAATCTTCGCAGGTTTTTAAGTGCTGTTGGTCAATTTCCACCAAGTCTCAATTTGCTCAATTTAAATGGCCCCAAAAGTACTACTTCTACACCCCTTGATACGTTGATAACAATAATGGAACAAAATATGAAAATTACAAGAGAAGAATTCAGAAAAGGATTTTCTTCACTTAAAGACAGTATATCTCAAATAGGCAACTCAAGTAGTTCTAGTTTTCAAAGACAAACGAATAATCCTCAAAATCATAGTTCTTCCAATATTCCTAATTATAATCTCAACGAACCTAATATTAAATTAGGAAAGTGGAAGATGGAATTATATGATGGGACAGACTCTGTATAAGATTTTTTGTTCAAGGTCTCAACCCTTACTAATCAGCGTATTGTGACATATCAAATTCTTAGTAATGCTCTTACTAAGGAATTTGGCCTTTTAGAAACGGAACACGATATCATGGTAAAAATTTCATTACGTTAGCAACTTCTGAAGAAATCATACGATGATTTCCACGCAGAGCTTGTCGCAATCAACTAAAGATTGCAAAATCCGTTGTCAGATGCAACATTAGTTGACATAATAAAGAGAAATTTGCAGCCACAACTTAGATTTGTTTTATTTAGTTACGAATCGAGAAGTTTGAACGATTTCAGAAATATTGCTCAAAAGGCAGAGAAAGTCCTTCGGAAATAAAAATCCTTTCCCCCATTGTGGGCACTAATCGTAATATTGGCGAACTAGATTCGCTGATCAACTGATGTTGATTTAGAAGTTACAAATATGCCAGATTCTCTGCTTGAAGCACTTCAGGTTTCTAAAAGTAATACTATTCTAATATAAAATGTTGGAATCGTTTATTATTAGGTCATTCCTATATCTATTGTGATAAAATTATTTCAGAACCTTTTTGTTTTAAATATGGGCAAAGGGGCGTATTAACACTGTAGTGTATTTCATGTTTAATACACTTATTTATAATTATTTAATAATTTAATACACTTATATATATTATTTGTAATTATATACACTACCCTAATATATGTATTACTTTACTTTACCTATTTTTTATAATACAACAATTCAATATTATAATTAAGAACAAATAAAACTACCTGTTAATATTGGAAGGGTCATTGGAAATATACCAAATTTGTATACCGTTAAGTTGGTATATAAGAAACAAACTTTTCGAAAATAAAACATTATCTTACTTATCAGCCTTAAAATCGGCTCTTTCAAACCCATAAGCATTCAACTGCTAAAAACAAAAAGGCATAATAACTGCCTATATATTAAATTAAGCCAGTGGCGTTTTAAGCGCCGGCTCCAACATAAAGTTTGCATCATCCTTTTTCCGCACAATACAACACATTCGTGTACAAACAGGCACATCTTTCTGGGAAAGAAGAAAACGGGCAAAATGGCGACCGAGGCTTTCGCCCATCCCGCAAAACCCCGAGTTCCACTTAGAATCAACTAGAAAAAGTTAGATTCACACAATGACCTTCTACAACAAAAAAACCTGACTTTTTTCCAAAAACGTTTCAACACAAACAGAATCAGATAATAATTCAAATAATGAAAATATTTATGACGATAGAATTAACAAAAAAGTGTATACTTTTCACTATATTCTTACCAATAGAACACTTAAATGCAGGTGTTGTGATGCATTATCGAACATCCCTCCTACATATATATTGCACTTATTTGTTGGCGCAGCAGTATGTACATTCAACTTAAATACTATTTGCGTTGACGAATGGTGCAATGCTGTTGTACTATTTAGGTCAATAGAAAATA
The DNA here is from genome assembly GCA_951800035.1 of Linnaemya tessellans. Taxonomy (NCBI): domain Eukaryota; kingdom Metazoa; phylum Arthropoda; class Insecta; order Diptera; family Tachinidae; genus Linnaemya; species Linnaemya tessellans. The sequence continues at coordinate 80,674,540 of OX637533.1, read as the reverse complement.
GCTTAACCGCAATATATTATTTTACAGTTAATTTTAAGAAAGTATAAATAGCTAGTTCTAAGTTAGTTAAATGCAGTTGTAGTAAACAAAGTTTCAATAAAGAACCTGCGATTCCCACGGGACCCTCCAGGTAAAAAGAAGTAACAATTGCCTTTTAAAAATTACACCACAACGTTTGGCGCAGTTCTAGGATTCGAACCTCGGTAGGAACTAGGGGAACCGGGTAATGTTGTTGACATAATCAAATGCATAAAAACTAGGCTCTTTGGAAATACTTACTCATATTTCCACAATAAGGAATTCACAACAATAGAATCACTGTGCATGGCTATTAAAGAGAAATTTATAAAAACTAAGACGCTAACGGAAATACAAGAATTGATTTTTAACAACAAGCAAAGTTCAACAGAGAGTGCATATGAATTTGGAGAGAGATTGGAAGGACTACTTAGAAATGCAACAGAGCTTATTGCGTCACAATGGCAAGATGCTTCTCATCAAAAATCTATGACAGACACTTGCAATCAATCATCGGTAAGAAGCTACATAAGGGGTTTACGGAATTCCAAGTTAGTGGCAAAGCTCATCGGGCATGGAAATGACAAGTTGGCTGATCGATTAAAAATTATAAAGAATGCTCAAAATTTCTTAGAAGCTAATACGAGATATCCAAATATTATGACAGTGCAAGCCGAGGAACCCTTATAAGAGACAGTCCAACAACTGTTGAAATAAATACGACCAGGACATATGTTGAATTAATGTTATACTCAAGGCAGACGACAAGGACATGTGTTGAATGAATGCTATATTCAAGGCAGGCGACAAGAACGTGCAGAATACAACTTTAGAAGAAACACACAACCACATAATCCCGGAATCAATACTCAAAATTATGCAAGTCCCGAAACTCAAAATATAAGACAAAATCGAGAGACATCAATGGTAGCAACAAGAATAGAAATGATAACACTATTGGCAATAGAAACAGGTACATAAACGGCAGACAGGATTCGGGAAACGGGTATCGGCCCAGTCACAACTAATTGACTGGAATGCAAAAACCTACAAAAAAATAATATATAGAAACAGAACTGATGAAAAAACATGTAAGAAAATGCAACCGGTAGGCGATAAGCTGAAAAACATGAAAGTTTCAGCATCATAAATTTAGATATGAACAGCATAAATGTGACAGAGGAGGAAGATATTCAGCATCCGGAGATTAAAATGAATATCAAGGATAAAGCAGTAAGTACACCCAAAAGATCGCGTCGGAAGAAAAAGGCCCATAAAAAATGGTAAGTGGTGCAGATTACATAAATTCAGCATACAAGGCTTGTAACACCAGTAAAGAAATTTTAACAAAATCAGTATATTATATGGCAATAATGTTACAATTTATAATGATGACGTGGACGAGTATAAAAGAAAACGTGAGCAAGAAACAAAACGTGGTAAAACTCCACACAAATTACTCAGAGTCCCAAGGGGAACTAAGTCTGAAGAGAGATAGTGCTAATAATGAAAAATACGGTATAAACGATGCATACATAAGTTTTTTTACAAAGAAGCAAAAGAGGAGAAACTATTATTATTGGTGGACTCAGAAGCAGACACCACACAAGTAAAAAATTAAGCTTTGGCAGCAACAACAGAAATCAACAAGAATGAGCGGAAGACGTTGTCAGGAGCATTTGGGATAAACATAAGTTTATTGGGCAGAGATATGATGTGGAATAAGTCGATTACCGATGCATTTACCAAGAACATAACATTTTTTGAGAACCAGAAAGAAATAGCTTCCTTACCACTAGTTTCAGAAAATCCTCACTTATATATAGCAGATAATGTTTTTGGGAAGGGACGGTCTCAGGGAATTGTGGCAGTAGCAGTTAAAAATGCCAGCGGAGACTTAATAGTAAACAAATTAGAAATTTCACCAGGCGTATTTGTGAGTGTAACTCTAACATCGATCAGAGAGGGAACAGCATTCGTTCCAATTTTGAACACCAATTACTTCGCTGTGAACATAAAAGAAAAAGTAATTTTGAGTTGTGACAACCCTTTAAACTTCCGGATAGCGTCGACAGCAGCGATAAATACAGTAGATTCCGCGTACAACAAAGATAGAACCCGATTGCTATTAGACACGGTTCATCTGAGGCCAGATCTGAACTCGGAGGGGTACCGAAGTCAATCGAAACCATTTTAATATCATACGACAATGTATTTGACCTACCCGGGGACAATCTTACATTCACGAGTGTACTTAAGCATAAAATACCAACTGACCCTAGTCAACCCCCAATCAATATTAAACAGTATAGGTTACCTGAGGCCCACCGAAATGAAATTAATAGACAACTGAGCCAAGTGATCGAAGATAGAATTATATCCCCTAGTATTTCCTCTTGGAACTCTCCAATACTCCTAGTACCCAAAAAGGCAGGCAAAGACGGAGAGAAAAAATGGCGTTTGGTAGTGGATTTCAGGAAATTGAATAAGGCTACAGTAAAACAGGTTTTCCCTATACCAGGAATTGACGAGATCTTAGACGAACTTGGCTACAGCCGATACTTATCTACCCTAGACCTGGCAAGCGGGTTTTACCAAGTTCTGATGAGCCCTAATGATAAGCGTTCAACACCAACATGCGACATTACGAGTTCAATCGTATGCCTTTCGGTTTGACAGAGGCACCAGGGGGATCCTCAGTTAAGACTCAAAAGAGTACTGTACGTATTAAGAAAACACAACCTTAAGCTGCACCCTGAAAAATGTAATTTCCTGCAAAGAGAGGTAGTTTATCCAGGACATCAATGTTCGAAAAAGACAAAAGCAGTAAAAGATATACCGCCTCCCAGAAATGTCAAGGAGCTACGATCATTTTTGGGGCTAATCAACTATTATAGAAAGTTTATACCAAGGTCATCTGAAATGGCATTGCCATTGAACAAACTATTAAGGAAGAACACAAAATTTGAATGGACAAAAGAGCACCAACAAGCAATGGAGAAATTAAAAGCTGAAGAAACAAGTCCTCCACTGTTGCGGTACCCTGATTTCACAAGACCATTTATTCTGACTACGGATGCTAGCAATGAGGCAGGTTGTGATTTACCCATATACTTTGCAAGCAGAGTGATACGCAGAAACGATACTCTACCATAGAGAAGGAGTTCCTTGCCATCGTGTAGGCATCTAAGATTTTCAGGCCCTATTTGCTTGGTAAACATTTTACAATTTTTACAGATCATAAGCATCTGAAAGGAATAGCCAATTTGAAGGATCAATAAGGCATTGGGTCGACTGAGACTCAAACTTCTAGAATATGACTTCGAGATACGGTATAAGTCGTGGAATATCAACCAAAACGCAGACGCACATAGTCGTCTCCCAGTGGATAAAATGAGTGTAGGAGCAATTACCAGAGCAAAGACGCGAGAGGCAAACGCTTATAAAAAGATAAATAATGTAGAAATTATGGATAAAGTGAAAACGTGGAACAAGAGGATTAGAGGCAGTCTATTTGACAAATGTGGTAGATATTAACAAGGTAATGAAAACGTTTCATGATACACCTTTAGGTGGACACCAAGGGACATACAAAAATTTTAATTTTTTTTGTTTTATTTTTAACCAATGCATCTTTTCATGGGGTATAAAGTAGTATTATTTAAGAAAAATTTACAATTTTCAACCATTTTGGCCACCTTCATGAACTATAAAATATTGCACATGTCCAACCCTGGATTCGAATTTTGTTTTTTTTTGGAAATTTTCGATACCAATTTTGTTCTTCCTAAAATATAAAATAGTTTTAGTTGGCAAAAAAACAACGTCAATTCCCACTTTGGTTACTTTTATGTATAAAAAAATTCAATTTCCCAACCTTGGAAGCGAAATTTTAATTTTTAAAATTTTTTTTATCAATGCAAATCTTCATGAGATATAAAGTCGTTTTGTTTAAGAAAAACTAAAATTTTGTAACCAGTTTGGTTATTACATGTTCTACAAAATATTGCATGTACCAAAAAAAACTTTCAGTTTCCCAACCCTGGAAGCGAAATTTTAATTTTTTGTTTATCAGTGCAACGCTTCATGAGGTATAGAGTAATTTTTTTTAAGAAATATTTAAAATTTTTAACCATTTTGGCCACTTTCATGTACTATTAAATATTGTACTTGTCCATCCCTGGATTCGAAATTTTGTTTTTGAATTTTTGATATCAATTTTGTTCTTCCTAAGTTATAAGACAGGCTTAGTTAGCAAAAAAAACATCAGTTGCCTGTTTGATTACTTTCACGTTTAAAAAAATGGAATTTCCCACCCCTGGAAGCAAAATTTGATTTTAAAAAATTTTTTTTGGCCAATGCAAATCTTCATATACCCTTCCACTTTTTTGTGAAGGGTATAAAAATATACAAAATAGAAAAAGCAAATAAGAAAAAAACGAAAATTCATTAAAAGAAAGAATATGTACAAGGTATAGAGATCCTTCTTTATTAATAAGACTTAATATTTTATGCACTTTAATGATAAAAACAAAAAATTATTTTCTCAACAATAAAACAAAAACCCCAAAATTAAAAGTTAAAAAAAAATTAGTTGATAAATTGAAAAAACAAGTATTAGCAAAGGAGTGTACGGACGAAGAGTTGGTTAGACGAAAGAAATGAAAGAGATTGAAGACGGTCTAGACACACTGTTGCCGGGCCGCGTAAAACGGGGATTGCTGAATATTGGAGGAAAGGTGATGAAGTGGCAGTATGGAACATTGGATGATGAGGACCGGTCACCAAATCATCAAACAGTCGAACCATCAGATATATATACACGACAGATTCAAGTCCTCCATCAACAGAATGGTTGAGGCAATATATGACAACAGAAGGACGCTGAACGACTTGACACAGATCAAGTTGCACTCAGAAAGTCAACATTACCGAGACGTCGCGATTTTCCAACTTTTCAAATTAGTTGATATGAAAAGTCAAGATCATAGAAGAATCCGTGGTTTTGGCAAGGATGAAAATATTCAACCCCGCCCTACCGACAATTTAGGAAATTGAAGAGAATAAAATAAATATTGAGATCATACAAAAAATGCAGATGGGAGTGGTACTACACAAGCACAACACGCTAATGCTCGTAATCAAGTTGTCCATCGAAACAGTCAGCCTAAAGAGGTCATTGATAATACCCGTTCCAAACAACAGTCACCATCAAATTGTTTCCCCCAGAGATTACGTTGTAAAACTAGACAAAACAATCTTCAGCTACACCGGAGAGACAGATTTCAAGAGCCTAAAACCACCACAAAGCTGCATTTTCCGTGGTAAGTGTAGTTTGATTTCGCACGAAGAGGAAACCGTGGAATTGGTAGAAGAGGGTACAATCGTGGTAATAAATGCTAACAGAACCTCAATATCGACCAACTGTGACGACCTACCTTTTCTCATTTTGCAACTGCAGTATAACAATAGGTGGGCAGGTTTACTTCAGCAAAATAGTGGATGTAACCCAGAAACTCTTCTTAGTGGGGAACAACAGGAATATCACAACAGAAATTCAGCCCACTCTGGAGAAAATAAACAATATCGAAACCATTAAGGAGATTCAATCCCATCAAAACGTTATAACTATCATCGGATACTCCTTGACAGCAATTATTGCTGTAGTGATAACAGTAGCGATATTAGTGTTATGCAGAAGGTCAAGATAAACAGCGAGAACTTGAACCAGATTGTGGAAAACTATCTCCAAGCACAGAGAACTCCAACCCACCACCGCCACCGAGCACTCCAGCGCAACGAATTTAAAAGTTAATCAATAGGAATATATATATATATATATATATATATATATATATATATATATATATATATATGTATATATATATATATATATATATATATATATATATATGTATTGTTGTGAAGCATTTTCGAACATACCTCCTACATATACTTTGCACTAATTCGTTGGCGCAGCAGTAATGTGCGTTCAACTTAAATACTGTTTGCGTTAACGAATGGTGCAATATTGTTCGATTATTTAGGTCATTAGAAAATAGCTTAATTGCAATATATTATTTTATAGTTAATTTTAAGAAAGTATAAATAGCTAGTTCTAAGTTAGTTAAGAGACAGTTGTAGTAAACCAAGCTCTAATAAAGAACCTGCGAATCCCACGGGACCCTCCAGGTAAAAAGAAGTAACTATTGTCTTTAAAAACTACACTACAACATTTGGCGCAGTCGGTATTCACAGAGTATTGTTTGTTTAATATCTTTCAACAGAGAATAAGTACATATTCTGATATTGGAAAGCTATTTTAGCTCAATTCAATTCAATAGGTGCTTGGTATTTGTTGAAGGAATTCGTTGTTTCGTGTGTCAGTATTATTAACTCCTCAAGGTTTTAATTAGCTATTTTAGCTGCCTCCAGTTGTATAAATTTTACGGGCAAACTTTACGACGAACAAACTGCTCTAGGGATACAAATGGAACCAGTATACATGGTAAGTATTGGTGTAAAAAGTGTAAAAGCTACGAATGACCTTCCTTGCTAGAGTCATTATACAGCAAAATGAATTTTTTTTTTAGTATGGGTATTTAAATTAGAGTAATAGGAATATATATATATGGCATAGTTTTTTATTGGTTTGGAAGAAATTTATATATGGAGGATTTAAAATTAGAATTGAAAAAAACACAGGTAGAAACTAGAGAAATTTCGGAGCGAGTGTGGAATTTAATTAAGTATATCAATAATACAAAGGAGTATATAGTATATAGTTAGTAAAACATAAGGTGCGAAGCCAGGGAAATATAAGTGAGTTTGAAAAGATTGATATTTTATTAGAAGAGTTGCAAGTGTTACAGGAACATCAGAAAAATTCAGTTATATCTAAAGAAATAGAAGAATACGTACAAGTGAACAGGATCTTGAAGCAGCAGAACGAAAGCTTGAAGAAAACCATAGAAGAAGCCGAGCAACAAATTCAAGACAGCGAGCAAGAAAACCAAGCGTTTAAGGAGCTCGCGCAACACGTTAACACGAGGTTGACTTCAGAACAGCTGCAGAAATTCGTTGAGAACAGGAAAGTTGTTGAGGAAAAAACTCAACAAATTGAGACGCTTAAATTAAAAATACAAGAGTTGCAGGGGGGAACTACGAAAACACTTTTAGTCAACAATTCTTCAAATACAACCAATATGACAACTTTTACGGAACTTTTAAAAAATATATCTCATGTCGTGCCGATATTCTACGGAACAGAGGGCCCCGAACTTACAACTGAGACAAATAAATTTATTGAAGGATGTATGATAGCAAAGGATAAACTAGGTGAACCGGGTAATGTTGTTGACATAATCAAATGCATAAAAACTAGGCTCTTTGGAAATGCTTACTCGTATTTCCACAATAAGGAATTCACTACAATAGAATCACTGTGCATGGCTATTAAAGAGAAATTTATAAAAACTAAGACGCTAACGGAAATACAAGAATTGATTTTTAACAATAAGCAAAGTTCAACAGAGAGTGCATATGAATTTGGAGAAAGATTGGAAGGACTACTTAGAAATGCAACAGAGCTTATTGCGACACAATGGCAAGATGTTTCTCATCAAAAATCTATGACAGACCATTGTAATCAATCAGCGGTAAGAAGCTACATAAGGGGTTTACGAGATCCCAAGTTAGTGGCAAAGTTCATCGGGCATGAAAATGACAAGTTGGCTGATCTATTAAAAATCACAAAGAATGCTCAAAATCTCTTAGGCACTAATACGAGATATCCAAATGTTATGACAGTGCAAACCGAGGAACCCTTATTTGAGACGGTGCAACAATTGTTGAAAGAAGTACGACAACTGTCTTTGAACCAACAAACATATAACCAGCCAATGCCCAATAATAATGTACATCTTACCTCTATGAGTTCTTCAAGGTACTGCAGTTTCTGCAATAAACCAGGACATGTGTTGAATGAATGTTATATTCAAGCCAGACGTCAAGAACGGGCAAAATACAACTTTAGAAGAAACCCACAACCACATAATCCCAGAATCAATACTCAAAATTATGCAAGGCAAGAAACTCAAAATATAAGGCAAAATCAAATTAACAACAACGAGCAGCAACGTTGTTATAGATGCGGTCGACAGGGACACTTTTCCTACAATTGCCCCGAAAACAGAGACAACAATGGTAGCAACAAGAATAGAAATGATAATACTACTGGCTATAGAAACAGGTACAAAAACGGCAGACAGGATTCGGGAAACGGGTATCGGCCCAGTCACAACTAATTGACTGGAATGCCAAAACCCGCAGAAAAAGCATAGATAGAAAACGTACTGAGGAAAAAACATGTAAGAAAACACAACCGGTAGACGATAAAACTGAAAAACAAGAAAATTTCAGCATCATAAACTTAGACATAAACAGCATAAATGTGACAGAGGAGGAAGATAATCAGCATCTGGAGATTAAAATGAATATCAAGGAAAAAGCAGTAAGTACACCCAAAAGATCGCGTCGGAAGAAAAAGGCTCATACAAAAATCATAAGTGGTGCAGGGTACATAAATTCAACGTACAATGTTTGTAACATCAGTAGAGAAATTTTAAGAAAATCAATATATTATATGGCAATAATGTTACAATTTATAATGATGACGTGGACTAGTATAAAAGAGAAAGTGAGCAAGAAACAAAACGTGGCAAACCGCCACACATATCACTCAGAGTCCCGAAGGGAACTGAGTCTGAAAAGGGATAACGCTAGTAATGAAAAATACGATATAAACGATGCATATATAAGTTTCCCCTGCAAAGAAGCAAAAGAGGAGAAACTATTGTTATTGGTGGACTCAGGAGCAGACACCACACTAGTAAAAGATGAAGCTTTGACAGCAACAACAGAAATCAACAAAAATGAACGGAAGACGTTGTCAGGAGCATTTGGGGGAAGCATAAGTACCAAAGGAACTGTAATGGTGAACCATAAATACGAAGACAGATTACGTTTGAAAATGCACGTAGTACCGAAGGGTAGCATATTGCCCGCAGATGGTTTATTGGGCAGAGATATGATGTGGAATAAGTCGATTACCGATACAATTACCAAGAACATAAAATTTTTTGAGAACCAGAAAGAAATAGCTTCCTTACCACTAGTTTCGGAAAATCCCGAGTTATATATAGCAGATAATGTTTTTGTGAAAGGACGATCTCAGGGAATTGTGGCAGTAGCAGTTAAAAATGCTAGCGGAGACATAATAGTAAACAAAGTAGAAATTTCACCAGGCGTATTTGTGGGTGAAACTCTAACGTCGATCAGAGAGGGAACAGCATTCGTTCCAATTCTGAACACCAATGACTTTGCAGTGAATATAAAGGAAAAAGTAATTTTGAGTTGGGACAACCCTTTAAACTTCCGGATAGCGCCGACAGCAGCGATAAATACAGTAGATTCCGCGCACAACAGAGATAGAACAAGATTGCTATTAGACACGGTTCGTCTGAAGCCAGATCTGAACTCGGAAGAGAGAGTGTCAATCGAAACCATTTTAAGATCATACGACGATGTATTTCACCTACCTGGGGACAATCTTACATTCACGAATGTACTTAAGCATAAAATACCAACTGACCCTACTCAGCCCCCAATCAATACTAAACAGTATAGGTTACCTGAGGCCCACCGAAATGAAATTAATAGACAAGTAGGCCAAATGATCGAAGATGGAATTATCTCCCCTAGTATTTCCCCTTGGAACTCTCCAATACTCCTAGTACCCAAAAAGGCAGGTAAGGACGGAGAGAAAAAATGGCGTCTGGTAGTGGATTTCAGGAAATTGAATGAGGCTACAATAAAACAGGTTTTCCCAATACCAAGAATTGATGAGATCCTAGACCAACTTGGCTACAGCCGATACTTCTCTACCCTAGACCTGGCAAGCGGGTACCACCAAGTTCTGATGAGCCCTAATGATAAGCAAAAAACCGCGTTCAACACCAACATGGGACATTTCGAGTTCAATCGTATGCCTTTTGGATTGACAGGGGCACCAGCCACGTTTCAGAGGATAATGAATTCAATATTAACGGGTCTACAGGGAATCGACTGTTTCGTATATCTGGACGATATAGTAATCTACGGGAGAAATCTAGAGGATCATCAGTTAAGACTTAAAAGAGTACTGGACGTTTTAAGGAAACACAACCTTAAGCTGCACCCTGAAAAATGTAATTTCCTGCAAAGAGAGGTAGTTTATCTAGGACATCAATGTTCGGAAAACGGAGTATTACCGGACCCCCATAAGACAAAAGCAGTAAAAGATATACCGCCTCCCAGAAATGTCAAGGAGCTACAATCATTTTTGGGGCTTATCAACTATTATAGAAAGTTTATACCAAGGTCGTCTGAAATTGCATTGCCATTGAACAAACTATTAAGGAAGAACGCAAAATTTGAATGGACAAAGGATTGTCAACAAGCAATGGAGAAATTAAAAGCTGCAGTAACAAGTCCTCCACTGTTGCGGTATCCTGATTTCACAAAACCATTTATTCTGACTACGGATGCTAGCAATGAGGCACTAGGAGCCATACTTTCTCAAGGAGAGCCAGGTTGTGATTTACCCATATACTTCGCAAGCAGAGTGCTAAGTGATACGGAGAAACGATACTCTACCATAGAGAAGGAGTTCCTTGCCATCGTGTGGGCATCTAAGATTTTTAGGCCCTATTTGCTTGGTAGACATTTTACCATTTTTACAGACCATAAGCCTCTGAAAGGAATAGCCAATTTGAAGGATCAAGAAGGCAGATTGGGACGACTGAGACTCAAACTTTTAGAATATGACTTCGAGATACGGTATAAGCCGGGGAAAATCAACCAAAACGCTGACGCACTTAGTCGTCTCCCAGTGGAACATATGAGTGTAGGAGCAATTACCAGGGCAAAGGCACGAGAGGCAAACGCATATAAAAAGGGAAATAATGAAGAGATTATGGATGAAGTGAATAGGAGTGAAGACGTGGAACAAGAGGATACGGCAGTCTATTTGACAAATGTGGAAGATATTAACAAGGTAATAAAAACGTTTCATGATACACCTTTGGGTGGACACCAAGGGACATACAAAACTTACTCCCGCATCAGGAATCAATACAAGTGGGCCGGTATGTACCAGCAAATCAAAACCTATGTAGCAACGTGCACTCTATGCCAGAAGAACAAATGCTCAAAAGTCGAAAAGATGCCATTAGTTATAACAAGCACGTCAAATAGACCCTTTGAAAAAATTTTTTTGGACCTTGTAGGACCGTTGCCAGAATCCGCCAGAGGAAACAAGTATATTGTCACCTTCCAGGATGATTTTTCAAAATTTTTCGCGTGCGCCGCAGTAGCTGATGCAGAGGCCTCAACAATAGCTCGAGTTTTTTTTAATGAAATAATTTCGAGATACTTTATTCCCAAGGTGTTAGTAACGGATAACGGGTCTAACTTCACATCGAAATTGTTCAAAGAAACATGTAAGCTCCTGGGAATAAAGAAACTGCTAACCACTCCTTACCACCCACAGGCAAATGGTGCCTTGGAAAGAGCTCACCGACCTTTAGCCGAATTTTTGAGACATTTTGTCAATCTAGATGGTACCAACTGGGACGAATGGCTCAATCACGCAATGCATGTATACAACAACAGCAAACATACAACGACAAAGCAAACACCGACAAGAGTTCTATTTGGGTTTGAGTTTGAGATACCGATGAGTTTGAAAACGCCCCCTGTAGCCCTATACAACACGGAGGATTATAACAAGATTCTAAAATACCAGATCCAACGTTCACACGAAATTGTAAAAGTAAATCAAGAGAAGGCAAAGTTAAGGGCAAAACAATATTATGACAAGAGTGCAAAATACAGAGCATATGAAATAGGACAAAGGGTTTGGTTAAAGAACCAAGCCCGTAAAAATAAATTTTCACCTCTATGGTTAGGACCATATGAGATTATAGATGTACCAACACCAGTAAACATAAAACTGAAAATAAGGAATAAAGCGAAGACATATCATAGAAATTTAGTAAGGCCACACAAAGACCGAGAAATAGGGAACAGTCAGTTTAATAAGACGTTTTGTAGAACATAAACCAAAAATATAATAAATACGTTTACTCCATATATCAGAGTGCAATAACCTTTAATGTTTACCTAATTTTCCATAAAGTGTTCGAATATGGGACATTATTTTGCAACTACAGCGAATTTATTTACGAATACTCCAATGAATATAGCTACTGAAAAAAAAATGTTTACAGGCAGAGTAAACAAGAAAAAAAGAAATATATAATAACAATTAATACATGTACACATAATACTTTTTCGTAATATGATTCCGGCAATGTCTTTCTTGTGATAGGTCAGTTAATAAAAAGCAAATGAAGCAAAAAATGCAATCAAGCGATTGAAGGTTACTCACTTATAGCAACAGTTAACAAAAATAAAAATGTATGAGTTTTGGGCTTATGAAATTAGTACATAAAATTTTTCGAGAGATGATCGGTGCAGAGAATTCGGAAAAACATGACAATAATATTGATTTTTCTTTTTAGTTATCTAATACTATTCGTAATACCTAACCAGCTGGAAACACCCGTAACAGAGATACGCCGAACTTTACAAGTAAATTACAACTACGGAGCAGTTTATAAGGCGCCCTGCTAGAAGAGCTTTTACAGCTGACTACAGATTGTCGATATATTCTTGTGCGTAGTCTGACACAAGCAATTGGTGTGGTATTTTCAATAAAATTGTTTGGATATTTCTGTTGCGCCGTGGAACTGAAAACCAGTTTAATAAAACGTTCAATTAGAAAGATGGCAAAATTTTGCATATATAAAATGGGGAAAAGACATGTGGATATGTTGGACAACGACTATACAGACGTCCTCCGGGGGCACTGGTTGAGCGATAAGCATGTTGATGTTTTCCTACACTGGGTGTCGCAAAACACGTTGAAGGCATCAAAGGTGAAAGACGTGCATATTTTTGGGGCACAATTATATACTGCTATTCAAGAATGGTGCAGGTTGGAAACGGAGGGAAGTACACTCAGGGTGAACCTTGCGACAAGGCATATAAATATTTTTGAAAAAAAAACACATATTGTTGCCTATTTGCGAGGGCCAACATTGGATGTTGGGAGTAATTTCTTGGCCCAGAGTAATAATTCTGGATTCGCTAAAACCTAGGGGTATTGACCACATCTTCCAATCTTTGCAACGGTTTGTTATGCATGAAGCTCGGAAATATGGGATCGAAAGCACCTTTTTGCATGTACCGCTGCAGCTAGCGTACCCGGATTGCACTCAACAGGATAATTTGGTGGACTGCGGGGTTTTCCTCCTCAAATTTGCGGAGCATGTGGGAAGAAGGATAAATAGTAATAACGAAATTGGGGAATCAAAAATTGACGTGGCAGATAGTAGAATAAACAGGGATAACATGACGAAGGCCATGAACAGATGGGTTAAAAAATATGACGGAAAAAATAAAAGGGAAATAAGAGCAGAGCACAAACAACTAATTCATCTGGCAGTGTTAGAGTTGGAGAAAAACTGGGAAGTGAATAGATATTTGAGGAAGATTGTAAGGATTGGGAAGGAAGACTATGTCATAGTCATTGGGCGAGGAGGAAAACAAACAATTAAAAGGCTGTAGATGGTCGCAGCAAAGGAGGGTACGGACGAAGGATAACATAAGACGGAGTAGACTAAGACGAAGCAAATATGTTATATGTAAAGATAAGTAAAAAACCATGTTTAGTCATATAAGAAAAATACATAAGCAAGTCTGAAAAAAAAATAATAGAATAAAACCATATTCAAAAAATAATATATGTACATAATAATAACATAGAAAGGTTGTTGTGTTGGATGTTTCGGACGGAGAAATTACCGATCTGAACTATATTTTCATACTGGCGAAGCTCAGACTAATACTTGAGTGTTCTTCCCTGGAAGAAAATAATGTTTAATATTTGACTCAGATTCTAGGATTGGTACTGATGGGAATAGGCGTCACTAACGGGGAGATGGGGATGGAAAAACTGGAGTCCCCTGATGGATACTCGGAGATACATATGGGATCGGTCGAGATGGCGTCAAAGTTCCAGTATATTCTGCACGAGATCAACATCCAACAAATAGCGGACTCTGTAAACGAGGTTCATCGTAACTTGCCGACAGTTCTGCCCACTCTCTATCGGGAACTAATTTTGAAGGAAATAAAAGAGATTGAAGACGGTCTACACACACTTTTGCCGGGCCGCGTAAAACGGGGATTGCTGAATATTGGAGGGAAGGTGATGAAGTGGCTGTATGGAACATTGGATGATGAGGACCGAGAGCAGATAAATCAGCATTTTAAGGTAGTTGACGCAAACGGTCACCAAATCATCGAACAGTCGAACCATCAGATATCGATAAACGACAGATTCAATTCCTCCATAAACAGAATGGTTGAGGCAATAAATGACAACAGAAGGACGCTGAACGACTTGACACAGATCAAGTTGCACTCAGAAAGTCAACACTACCGAGACGTCGCGATTTTCCAACTTTTCAAATTAGTTGATATGAAAAGTCAAGTGAAGATCATACAAGAATCCGTGGCTTTGGCAAGGATGAAAATATTCAACCCCGCCCTACTGACAATTGAGGAAATTGAAGATAATAAAATAAATATTGAGACCTTACAACAAATGCAGATGGGAGTGGCATTACGCAAGCACAACACGCTAATGTTCGTAATCAAGTTGCCCATCGAAACAGTCAGCCTCAAGAGGTCATTGATAATACCCGTTCCAAACGACAGTCACCATCAAATTGATTCCCCCAGAGAGTACGTTGTAAAACTCGATAAAACAGTCTTCAGCTACACCGGAGAGAAAGATTTCAAGAGCCTAAAACCACCACAAAGCTGCATTTTCCGTGGTAAGTGTAGTTTGATTTCGCACGAAGAAGAAACTTTGGAATTGGTAGAAGAGGGTACAATCGTGGTAATAAATGCCAACAGAACCTCAATGTCCACCAACTGTGATGACAGACGTGCCAATCTCACAGGCAGCTACCTTTTCTCATTCTGCAACTGCAGTATAACAATAGGTGGGCAGGTTTACGTCAGCAAAATAGTGGATGTAACCCAGAAATTCCTCTTAGTGGGGAACAACAGGAATGTCACAACAAAAATTAAACCCACTCTGGAGTATTAAACCCACTACAAGTAGCCCAGATAAGCAATATCGAAACCATTAAGGAGATTCAATTCCATCAAAACGTTACAAGTAGCATCGGATACTCCTTGACAGCAATTGTCGCGGTAGTGACAATAGTAGCGATATTAGTGTTATGCAGAAACCGGCGTCAACTAAAGGTCAAGATAAATAACGAGTTCCCAAATCGCAGCGAGAACTTGAACCATATTGTGGAAAGCCATCTCCAAGAACAGAAAACTCCACCACCAGCACCGAGCACTCCAGCGCAACAAATTTAAGAGTTAATCAATAGAAAAAAAAAGTACAAATAAACATATACCATAAAAATAGCTTTAAAAATTGTACATAGAATAAGAAACTTCCGTTAGAAAAACATCATTGTATAGATGTTTTTCTTCCATTAAGGGGGGAGGGATGTTGTGAAGCATTTTCGAACATACCTCCTACATATACTTTGCACTAATTCGTTGGCGCAGCAGTAATGTGCGTTCAACTTAAATACTGTTTGCGTTAACGAATGGTGCAATATTGTTCGATTATTTAGGTCATTAGAAAATAGCTTAATTGCAATATATTATTTTATAGTTAATTTTAAGAAAGTATAAATAGCTAGTTCTAAGTTAGTTAAGAGACAGTTGTAGTAAACCAAGCTCTAATAAAGAACCTGCGAATCCCACGGGACCCTCCAGGTAAAAAGAAGTAACTATTGTCTTTAAAAACTACACTACAACAGTATAAGTATATATATATATATATATATGTATAAGTATATATATATATATATATATATATATATATATATATATATATATATATATATATATATATATATATATAAATATATCATAAAAAAAACATCCATAAAATTGTACATAGAATAAGAAATTTCCATTAGAAAGAACATCATTGTATAGATGTTTTCTGCCATTGACGGGGGAGGGATGTTGAGAAGCACAGACATAAACAGATATGGCAACATTGACATATATCAGAGGCCCATATCAGTTTTAACCTCTTATTATGAAGAGCTAAACAATAGATGGCATCCTGAAAACAATGAGTGTGAAGAAAAAAATATATATGTATATTGCCCAATATTTTTATAAAAATGTAAACAAAAGTAGAGTTGTACAAAACAGCTCTTTTGAGTGAGCGCTCTTTTCCGCTCCGCTCACTTTACTGAATTAATTCATTCATTTCATTCACTAGCTCAGTTGATTCCTTAGCTCAGCCATAATTCATGAAATGAAAATGTCATGAAAGAAAATGAAAGAATGAGGCAAAACACACTGGATAAATTTTTAGTCCGCTTAATTTTTGTTATTTTCAAAACACACTGGATTAATTCATCTGGCATAAAATTGTATACGTATACACAGCTTTGTGTGTGTTAGTATTTTATTGTTTATTTGGTGTTTGTCTTTTATTCGCTGCACACATACATTATGAAACAAACTTAGTGCAAATATGGCTGGAATAAGTGATGAAAAATTTGCTATAATCTTAGGAGGAATTTCTAGTGCCTGTAACTTTGAAGCTGCAGCATTACTTCTAGAAGGAGCATTCCATAAAAAGAGGGAAATCTGTCGTACACGTGACGAAGTTTGTTTATATTTTTCTTTAATATTTTAAGAATGATTAAAAACAAGTTCTATGTACGATTGAAGACTATCATGCAGTTTAATTAATATAAGAAAAAAAAAAAAGAAATCTGATTTACCAATTAGAAGTTATATGTAAAATAAGTGCTAAAAAATAGTTGAATTTGTCTGTACGTGACGTGGAATGCTCCAGAAGATGAGAAGGCGAAGAAAAGAAGCGAATACATTTGAGAAAATGTATTCCGGTTGAAGAAAATTTTTCTGCAACTTTAAGATTTTTAGCTACAGGAGAAACATTTAATGAAATTGCCGAAAATAGAAAATTGTCTGCACCCTATTTAAGATCAGCTATGATTACGATAACCATGTTTTTCAATGCAAAAAGGACATTTAGAAATGTAATAAACATTGTATTCACTAATTATAAACAATTGCATATACTTTAGGCATGGCCCTCTAACTAGCATATATTACAAATATATTACAGTAATTTGATAAAAAGATTTTCATTTCTGCACACTCCATTTGGTGATGATATTATTAATATTGTATTGGTGATTATAACTTTTATTGTATTGAGAAAATAGGACTTTTAATATAGGAGTTTGATGAAAGAAAAAATTAATAGTCAAAAAATAAAAAAGGACACCTACATTTTTTTTTAATCTAAACGTGAAAAGTGAATTTTTAAAGGTACATTCATATAAGTTTATTTCGTCACCAGTAAAAGTTATTTAAGTAATTTCAATAAAATTTTGCTGAAATTTTCAGTAACCAAAAACTTTTACTAGTTACTAAAACTACTGCAAAAATTTTTATAAGTTTCTGAAATTACCGAAAAAACCCTAACTGACTCATTCATCAATTTTAATGGTTGTTGGCGCGACCAACCCCCTTTTGTTTTGAAGTTCATGTTTACACAAAGATGGACAACTAAAGACTAAAAAACGCTCTGTAAAAAACAAAACGCAGAACCTGTGTTTTCATAAGTGTGTATGTATTAGTTTTGTTCTGCTTGTGCGGGGTTGAAGCTGGTTGAAAAATTATGCCAACCAAAAACTACCCTCTTCACCGAAAATGCCTACAAGCTGCCATGTTATGCCAGCATAATTCATCCAGTGTGTTCTGCCTCAATCAGACTAGCTAATACAACAACCACTTATGCCTTTTTATTTTTTAATATAAACACATATATTGAACATAAGTAATAACTAGATAAATATTTAAGTGATTTTAAATATTTTGCTTTCGAACCTATTTTAATAAAGTAATAGGTATTTTCTATTTAACGTTGTATTTTGGAGATTTTTCTCAGTTAATTTATGTATATAATTATGTATAGATTTTGACATACAAGCATTGAAAAGAGCTACTGAAAGAGACAGATTCAATGAGGCAATTGAAACAACTGAAACAACTGAAAAAAATAGAAAGAAAAGAGCTACTGAAACAACTGAAAGAAGTGAAAGAAAAGAGCTACTGAAACAACTGAAAGAAAAGAGCTACTGACGCTGCGATTACACATGCAAGTAGTGGCATGCCATTGTTGTATACGTATTATCAACGAAAAATTATTCGAAATAGTCGAATCTCATCCAATTTGCTTTTCTGTCTACACATGCCATTGATAGTTCATTTTCAAAATGTCGTCGAAGCGTAAACTTCAATGTTGATTCCATTTCAATTTTTTGTTTTGTTTGTTATGTAGAGTTACCGAGTTCACCATATATGCGCATTTTTGGGGAAAAGGTTAGCATATATTATTATTAATATTATTTTAATAATATTAATGCTCTTTAATTAACAAACTTGATATTTTTTATGCGAATTTCAAGAAATACTACATAATAATACATTAAATAAGTTAAAACTTTAATTACAGTTTTACTGTAATCCAGAAAGTTTGCATTAAATTTTTGGTAGGGTAACATTGATTATCGTTTTGACATTTAGTGGCATGCAAGTGCCAAATTTTTACTCGCATGCAAAATTAGCTGCCACTGGACCTGCCAGTAGAAAAAATGTATGTGTATTAGTAAAAAGTTGTAAGTGTATTGAATTTTTCGAACTCCCAGTGGCATGTGTAAACGCTAAGTAAGAATGTAATATTTTAATTGTTGACTGGTATCTGAAGTATATAGGTTCCTCGTCCTTCGTTCTAATTGTAGCAGAGATATTCATGTATGTGCTGTGAATCGCACGATTATCGAATCATATGCGATTTGAAAAACGCCAATTTCTTTAGAATGATTTTGAGCGACTGCGAACTCCAGCACACCAATTTTGTGACTTCAAATCGAAAACGCTTTATTTCATGCGATAAGCGATTTCCATCACATGGCCGATAGATTCAATGAAACAACTGAATCAACGGAAACAACTGAAAGAAGTGAAAGAAAAGAGCTAAATTGAATGAATGATTCAATTGAATTAATTCATTCAGGAGCCGTACAACTCTAAACAAAAGAATTAAATTAAAATGTGGTGTATAAAAATTCTGTGATAAAAATTTAGTTTTCTATAAAAAATATATGTATAATATATAGTAATGCCCAGCAAAGGACAACAAGAGCTGTTAAAACCAACATTCTAAATTTGAGAAATAAGAATAATTATTTGAGTCTACCTCAATGCAAATCAAGCGACATTATTATCCAGCAGTAATATAATTGCAAATAAAAAACCAAAGAAAAAATTCAACCACTTACGTCGGCAAGTAATATAGCATTAATGAACCAACAACAGCAACTAATTTCAGATAGTTGTGCGTTTAAATCAAATACAATTAATGCCACAGCAATAACCAGTTCGTCGTCCATAGCAGGAAATCCCAAAAAGTCTAAAAACGAACGACAGCAACAACAACCGCAGCAGCAAATTCAACTGCAACAAAGTTCAGTGGAAAGCTGCCAGTCCAAGCAGAGTCACAGTTAAATAATAATAATAAACCTTTCAAAACACATCCTTAGCAAAACGTCCGGCTGTAATCATACTTATCGATGATCGTAATGCTGGCAGCTGTGCTGCTGACAATCAATTTACATTTGGCGATTTCAACGAAGAAAAGAAGAGTTGAAAATGTTTGACGATGACAACAATTCTAATTCTTTAGATAATAATAACGTTGAAATCCAATCGAATGAAGAGCAAGACACAAATGAGCATAAACATCAACGAACAGAGAGACTGCAACGAAATCTACAGCGTATTTGAATGATTCAGGGACAACACCTGATATGTTGTTGAGTTAAAGCATCGATGCTTCCTCGCCCAATATATCATTTGTTGCCAACAGCCACGGCAACAATGGCGGTGAAGCTGTACATATGCCTACAACTCTCAATCATAACAATCAATTCAGTGATAGTGGTATTTATGCCGACAAAGTGAGGTCATTCAATAGCAGTTGCAGCAGCAAAAGTAGTTTCAGTCGTGCAAAAACAAAAGTAACAAGTAATAATAACCAAACTGGAGAGTACTAAACTTAATAATTTTCTTTCCAATACCAAATGTGCCAAAAGTGTTCATACATTATTGGATAATTTGGAACCACAACAACTACCATCGCCACAACAATTAGACATGCAATGATATTAATCCAATAAAAATTAATTAATGGCTAATGATTAAATGCTTTAGTATATACACTTTTGATAAGAAAATCAATTTAATTTAGTACTTACTTTTAAGGGAACGAAGTTATTTGGAAACAACTTTTACCATTTTTGGTAGATTTTGTCAAATAAATTATGATAATGACAAGTATGATGAAATTTGTTAATATTTATCTTTATTTGTTTAATATATGTGCAATGCACATATTAAAAATTTCATAGACTTCGAAAGTGACTCATATTACCATATGATCAATTGGACCAAATTTGAATTGACTGAGCCGCCGTGCTTGCAGTTCTATATGCAAGACCAGAAGCATTACAGTTTTCAAAAGAAATAATCGAGATACCAGGTAGCACAAGAAAAACAACTTTGTTTGATAGTTTTGTTGACTAACCTTAATTAATTTCACAGAATATCCGTGCCATTCTCAAAACACCGAGCGTTTTGTTCATGTAGTACATGAGTCTGCCATGGCTGTTACCGATGAGCAACGCCTAGGCCACATTTTTTCCAAGCCCGAAAGCCGTGAAAAATATAGCCAACTTGGGTCATTTCAAAATATGATTAAATAAAATTGTTTTAATATACACAGATCTTTGAATTTTTATTGTATTGGTGCAGATATTATGGTAAGTTCGAAAAGAGTGTATCACTATTTAAAAAAGAAGATACTAGGCAAAAACATCGATATATAATACTATAAAATCCGACTGTGAATACCGAATATATGATAACTGTTTAAAAAGTCAACCCCTACATTCGGCAAAAAACATAAATTATATTTTTTTAACACTTCTGTTGGAACTATCGAAAAACTTCTTTAACAAAAGTTTAATGATTTTTTGCGGGCTTTAATTTTCTGCTATTAGGGTGGTACATTAGGGTGGTAGAAAATGAGATCTGGTGGGTAAATACTAGAACGGGATACAAAATACCATTGACTATTAAAGCAAAACATTGGTCTCTTTGAGACAAAAACATCGATATATCACACTTTGAGATCCGACTGTAAATGCCGAAGATATAACGAAAAATGTATTTTGGCGACCCCTACTTTCGGCAAAAAAAATTAAAAAAATGTTTTTTGAAAATGTCTTACAACATTACTTCGTATTCGGTGGTGTACGGCGAACTTTTTTTTCTTGCCTATATGGCGAGACGCTCTAATGTGCATATTTTCTAAATTAAATAAACTTTATAAATAAATATATAAACAATTAAAAAATTACATTCTTAGACTTTGTTTGTTGTTATTCAGAATATGTAAGAATATATATGTATATATATATATATATATATATATATATATATATATATATATATATATATATATATATATATATACATATACATATATATACATATGTATAAATATATGTGTGTATATATGTGTATATATAAATATGTATATATATATATATATATATATATATGTATATATATATATATTTTTTTTTTTTAATTTTAATAAAAATTATATGAAAATTAAAATTACATAAATGAATAAGGGTGGCACACCAACGTGTGGTACCGCTATAGGGACTGATGAAATAGTTGGCCGATCCGGTATCATGAACATCATACCTTCTTCACGATGCTTGCAAACGTGACCAGCTAATCCACAGGCATGCGTATAGGAACTGCCGCATATTTTACACCGACTTTTTAACATCGGAATGAAGAAAACGATGATGGCACAAACTTTAAATACACTGTAATGGAATAAAGAAAACAATCAAAATTTAGTTTTAATTGAATTAATAGTATGTATATTTTGGTTTTACAAATTATTTTCTTTTTTTTATTGGCTTTGCACCAAGGGAGGAAAATACTGTAACCCATTATTTTGCATAAATAGCATTGAAAGCCACTGTTCGACATCATGGATGAGAAAATTCTTAAATGAAAAAGAGTATCATACAAACTCGTATTGTTGCACTAGATAAAAAATTTACTAAGAGAATACATGCGCATTTATAAAACTTTATGCGTCCGTAACTCCGAAAATATACTTTTCCGCGAATTTTTATACCCTTCACAAAAATGTGAAAGGGTATATATAGGTTTGTCATTCCGTGTGTAATTTCTTCGATATGCACATGGGACCCCATAAAGTATATATATTCTGGATCCTTATGAATAGCGATGACGATTGAGCGATGTCCGTCTGTCTGTACGCGGTTTACCCAAGCCCCCAGAAGAGCTAGAAACTTCGTTCTTGGACCGTTGGATTGGAAATGAACATAGAGTGCTACTGAAATTCAGAAAGATCCGAAGTATGGTTCTAGAGCTAGGAAGCTTACACCTATTTCTCGACGCAAAATTTATACCAAATATCAATTATTTTTTTAATGTTTGTAAATTAAACCTATTTCTTGCTTTGGGAAGCCTCAATGGTCTATTAAAAATTAAAACAATATAAACATTTTTCCAGGGATGGAAAATTAAAAAAAAATTTTCGGCCCATTCCGTATATTATGGTACATGTAGTAACTAAAATTGTTAAAAATTTTTAATTTTTCTTTTACAAAACCTCTTTATACGTAATGAAGATTTGCATTGGCCAAAAAATTTTTTTTAATTCAAATTTTGCTTTCAGGGGTGGCAAATTGCAGTTTTTTATACATGAAAGTAATCAAACAGGCAACTGATGTTGTTTTTTTCCTAACTAAGCCTGTCTTATAATATAGGAAGAACAAAATTGGTATCAAAAATTCAAAGATAAAAAAAAATTTTGAATCCAGGGATGGACAAGTGCAATATTTAATAGTACATGCAAGTGACCAAAATGGTTAAAAATTTGAAATTTGTCTAAAAAAATTACTTTATACCTCATGAAGCACTGATAAAAAATAACTGAAAATTGAAATTTCGCTTCCAGGGTTGGGAAAATTAAAGTTTTTTTTGGTACATGCTATATTTTGTAGTACATGTAATAAACAACTGGTTACAAAATTTCAGTTTTTCTTAAACAAAACTATCTTATACCTCATGGAGATTTGCATAGACAAAAAAAATTTTTAAAATTAAAATTTCGCTCCCAGGTTTTGGGAAATTGAAATTTTTTTATACCAAAAAGTAACCAAAAATGCAATTGACGTTGTTTTTTTTGCTATCTAAAACTATTTTATGTTTTAAGAAGAACAAAATTGGTATCAAAAATTTCCAGAAAAAATCAAAATTTCGAATCCAGGGTTGGGAAGTTTAAAGTTTTTTGGTACATGCAATATATTGTAGTACATGAAAGTGACCAAAATGGTTGCAAATTTTAAGTTTTTCTTAAATAAACCGACTTAATACCTAATAAAGACTAGGATTGGTAAAAAAATTTAATTTCGCTTCCAAGGATGGGAAATTTAAATTTTTTTTTATACATAAAAGTAACCAAAAATGCAACTAACGTCGGTTTTTTACTAATTAAAACTATTTATTAGTTGCATTGGTAAAAAATTTAAATTTCGTTTCCATGGTTAGGATATTGAAATTTATAAAAGTAACCAAATAGGCCATTGACGTTGTTGTTTTTGCTAATTAAAACTATTTTATAATTCAGGAAGAACAAAATTGGTATTAAAATCTTAAAAAATCAAAATTTCGACTCCGGGGTTGAACAAATAATATATTTAATGGTACATGAAAGTGACCAAAAAGTTTAAAAATTTAAATTTTTTTGTCAAGTAAAACTATGTTACATCTTTTAATTAAACCTACTTCCTGTTTTAGCAAGAAAGAAAGAAGAATTACATCTGTGAAGGATATTTAAGATTCGGCACAGCCGAATATAGCACTTTTACTTGTTTTATTTATTTTATTTTTCTTTTAAATTGATTTTGTATAATACACTAAATTTTCGTTTACATCGGATGCATTGTTAAAATAAATTTTCTCCCAAACCAATATGTGACAGTGTACTTGGACATATTGTTAAGGGTTGGTTTTCTTAATTGACCGATTGTTTAAGGGTTGGTTTTCTTAATTGACAAACATGATAATCTTCACAATTCATTAAAAGTTTAATTTTGCCTGATTGCTAATAAAAAACCAACCCATAGCACTTCCAAAAACACAAGGCACATAAAATATCACTTTTTGGCACGCACTTATATTTTACACACTTATCTTGTCGGGTTTTTCGGGAACCGATGAAGCCTTTCGAAGTCCTGGTAAACAACTATACACCTACGGCTCCTGAAATATAAAATAACCAATAATACTTAATTTAATTAAATACACTTCTTGGCACACATATTTCACAACACTTACCTTACCAGGTTCTTCGGGAACCTGTGAAGCTATTCCACATCCTACCAACTATACATCTGCAGTTCCTGAAATATATGTAGATTTCTGTTTAGTATTTTATTTAATTAAATATAACAATTCAATTAATACTTACGTTTTTCCGGGAATATTGTTCATCAGCTATACCTGTAACAAAATTGTTCTATTTATAAAAAATGTATAAATAAATAGCATACAAATATACTTACCACTTTGATGTCTTCCCACAAAATAGCACAAGGAACCACGAGCATAAAACAGTTGAAAATTGATCACAATTTAGTAAAAAGGCGCAAATTTTTGGATTTAAGTAAATTTGTGCGCCTTTTTACTGAAAATTTTCCAACTAAAATAAAATATTTATTTTGACTTTTAACCGACTAGAAGGACAGAGAAAAAAATATATCAAAGAATATCTTTCTGTTCTTTAATTAATAAGGGGTTAAATGGTATTGCCATTTTGGGATGCCATTTGTCAATTTTATGCCCGAGCGATATGGCCGAGTTTTCCGTGTCCAATCTGCCTAATTTGTGTTGTGAAGCATGTTCGATAATACTACATATACATTGCAGTAATTTGTTGGCGCAGCAGTAACGTACATTCAACTTAAATACTGTTTGCGTGAACGAATGGTGCAATGCTGTTTTAATATTTAGGTCAATAGAAAATAGCTTAATCGCAATATACTATTTTATAGTTAATTTTAAGAAAGTATAAATAGCTAGTTTTAAATTAGTTAAGTGCAGTTGTATTAAACCAAGTTCCAATAAAGAACCTGCGATTCCCACGGGACCCTCCAGGTAAAAAGAAGTAACAATTGGGTTTTTAAAAATAACCCCACAACACAGGCAGCGATACAAGAAACATAAATACTATCGAAAAATTATAGAGTCAACTAAAATAAATGATTTAGATGACCGTCCGTTTGTCAAGGTGAGAGTTTTTAATGAAGATATAGTGGGATTGCTCGATTCTGGAGTCAATATTTCTGTTTTGGGAACGAATTCTTTAGAGTTTCTACATCGAAATAAGATTTGTTACTGTCCAATCAAATTGTCGGTAGGAGTTTCAAATGGGGAAAAACAAAATTCAATGGTGTGACTAAAAAAATTTTATTTTATATCTGTGTCTAAAAATATTTTATTTTATATTGTTCCATTCCTCAGCCAAGAGGAGTATTTAGGAACAAATTGTAACAAAGAAGATCCAAAGTTCCACGATCTCACACCAGAACAAAAACTTATATTAGAAAAGGTTATATTAGAATTTCCCTCATATGAGAAAAAGGGATTAGGTTGTACAGATTTACTGGAACACGAGATAGATACTGGGGATGCTGTTCCAATTAAATGCAGGCCTTACCCCTTATCTCCACCGCGACAGGAGGAAGCGTATAAGGAAATAGACCGCCTTTTAACAACGGGGGTGATCGAGTTCGCCTTGGTGTTCATCAGTGGTTTTTTTTGCGAAAACCTGGCAAAGTTCCCTTGTGCATCGATTCTCGAAAGCTTAATGCTGTTACGAAAAAAGATTCGTATCCCCTTCCCCACATCAACGGCCTATTAAGCAGGTTGAAGGACACGCTTTTTCTTACAGGATTGGACTTAAAAGACGCGTTTCTACAAATAATATTGACGTCAGCTTCCAAAGAAAAAACTTCGTTTGTTATTCCTGGTAAGCCCTTATACCATTACAAGTACATGCCATTTGGATTGGGCAATGGGCCACAAACCATGAGTAGGCTAATGGACAAGGTTATCCCATTTCGCCTTAGAGAGAACGTTTTCATCTATTTAGATGATTTGTTGATATGTAGTTCTGATTTTATTTCCCATATTGCCCTTCTCAAAAATGTTGCAAATTGTCTCAGTGCTGCAAAGCTAACAATTAACGTAGAGTAAATTCTGACAGAAGGAAATTCGATCCTTAGGGCGCAAAGTAGGCAATGGAACGCTGAAAGTTGATCCCGAACAAGTGGAATCAATAGAAACCTTCAGCTTACCCAAAACCCCAAGACAAGTTTGCCGATTTATTGGCATGACAAATTGGTATAGAGCTTTTATTAAGAATTTTTCCGATCTTGCTGGCCTACTCACCGATTGTTTAAGGAAAACATCTAACCCATTTGTCTTAACAGAAAGTGCCATTTCGTCATTCAAAAATTAAAAAATGAGTTGCCCCTCTGCACCAGTATTAACACAACCGTAGTTTGATCGCCAAATTATCATTCAGTGTGATGCATCTCGGGTTGGCGGTGTCCTTTTACAATACGATGATGGCGGTAACGAGCATCCTATTTCCTTTGCTTCTCAGAAACTCAACAAGTCTCAGCGAAACTATACCGTCACTTAGTTTGAATGCATGAAATTGACCTAGATTCCCCTGATTTCCACAATGATGAATACCGTGATCTTAGAAACCGTGTTTCGGAGAACAAAAACTTTTTACCAGATTTTACCTTTTTGAATGCCTTGATTTGAAAACGAGTAAAATTCAGACAAGGAAACGAAGATGAAGAAGACAGTTTATGGAGGTTGTGGATTCCGAAATCTTTATCTGGAGAGGTCATTATAGCTGCTCATGACTCTGTGGTTTCTTGTAATTGTGGTTTCACCAAAAATTTGGCTCGGGTTCGGCAGAAGTGTTACTGGCCTACAATGGCAAAAGATGTAAAAGCGATATGTGTAAGGTAATAAAGTCTCCTTATCAGATAGACCTTTCGAAAGACTGTATTGTGGTTTTTTAGGCCCTTATTCTTTAATAAAAGTTAAAAACACAGTTATATTTATTTGTTTAGACCACTTGAAGCCACTAAAATCAGTAACTTCTGCAAATGTAATCGTCTATTTTCAATCTGAATTTTTCCCCACATTTAGTATTCCCAGGTTTCTGCATAGCGATAACGCAAAACAATTAGTTTCAAACAAAATGAAGGAATTTTAAAAATTATATGAAATCGATCATATAAACACTGGGTTTTATGCTCCTCAACCAAATGCATCAGAACGTACGAACAGGGAAATAATTACAAAAATCAGATGCTTTTAGAAAACCGTAGTAACATACCTCAGATCTTGTCTATCCTTAGGAGTAACTACCACTCAATTAAATGTTTCCCATATTATGCAACATTTAGAACATGGTACGGCATGGCTCTGCCTATAACGTTTTAGAAAAGTTCAATTGACTAAATGGTGAAGATTTTCAAATTTTAGCCAATTCGGATAAATTGCATAATATTAGGAGCAAAACAAGAGATAATTTAGATAAAGCTGATGAAAAAGCATCAAAAAATTATAATTTGAGATCGCGAGCTATACAGTTTAGCAAACCCAAGTATGTTGTTTTTCGAAAAAATCACACACTAAGCAGCATGTCTAAAATCATTACCAAAAAGTTTATGCCTAAATACATAAAAGGCAGAGTCAGTGAGAAGATAGGTAATAACTTATATGAAATAGAGGACCTAAAAGGTAATTATGTCGGCAGATATCAAAGTGATTTTGGAAAAATACGCCTAAGAGGACTTCGAAAAATTTTGCCCGGCTATACGTGGGTCGTGCCACACGGCAAGATTGAAATCAATATCGAAATTAATATAATTTTATAAAAAGAAATCAGGTTTCTGTTCGTCTGCTATTTTAGCAAAATATTAGAACTAAGCAGATTTGTTACGATTTGCTTTTAATTAAACAATATTTGATATCAAATCAAATTTTATTCGTGTTATTTGCCTAATTTTATTCCACATGCACTTCAGTTACAATATGACAATTGGGATTCTTCATCAGCGATCAATTATTATGTAGCATGAGAGAAATTTGTCAGTTCTGCCACTTCAGCCAACATATCTACCAGAGAAAAGCAATTGCATTGGTTTTATTGCTTTGAATACATTCACACAAAAATAATGTTGATGTCGTCACTACACACTACGCTAATGACAACACATTTACACAGAGATCGTATGATGAAATATGATGTATGTGCTGCATGTATTACCTAAATGTCAACAGTCATTCACAAAGATTTATGAATACCGCGCCTGTATTCATGAACATTTGTGAATACCTGTGAATGAAGGGTACAAAGAACTAGATTAAAACACATAAAAGAGAATTTTAGTATTGCACGTAGGATGAGTGTTGTCAACTATTGTTAACGAAAACGTACCGATAGTTATTTCGAAACATAACAAAAAGGGCTAAAATAATTTCAACGATTTTTTAATACAGCTTAGCTATGGTATGTATTGTGGCATAAGAAAGTTTATGGTTTTTTATCAAAGTATTATTTTCATAATGAAACCCCTGTATATTTTTCGTGTATTAACTTTAATCTGTAATAAGAAACATTAATGAACTTATTATTTAACATTTATTTTTTTAATTTTCGAACATGGGTTTAAAACAAAAAATTAATTCAATCTCTCCTGTAGCACAGTGTAATTATTAACTAACTTTCTATATGTAATAAAAAATAAATATTAAGGAACTTTTTATTCAACTTTTAAGTTTTTTTTTATATAATCAAAATAGGTTTAAAAACAAGGTATACTAAAAAGTAGATACATAAATAATAGTGTATTACTTTAGGCTTGCTTGTATTTAAAAATTTAATTTAAAAATATTATATTATTTACTGACTTAGGTAACAATCTATTTCGTTTTTCGGTAATGATATTGCCTGCCGCGGAGAAAACACGTTCGGAGGCAGCACTACTAGCAGGTATAGCCAAAATTTTCTTTGCTTGTTTTGACAATCGGGGGAAATCGTTCGTATGATGGTTCCACCAGTCCAAAACATCGGAATTGATGTTAGCTTTCACATAGCAGGAAGAATACCGGTTAAATTCGTCCAAAATGCTTTCTTCCGTGGTAGGATTTCTCCTGTTTATGAAATCAGAAAAAAACAATTTGAAGTCATCTTGTATTTCGTTTTCGCTAGAGATATGTATGTATGTGTCAGGAGTTGATTGTTGATTAGATAAAATTTGTGATATGCAAAATTCCTTTACTTGGCATAAAACTTCCTCCTCTAAAGCGCGATTGGTTGGTGAAAACAAAAAACAGGCGGCATATTGGTAAGTGCTTACATTAGGTATTTATTTTTTGTCTATTTCCTTTAAAATGTTAACCTTTAATTTTGATATAGGCGCAGAGTCGGAAGGTTTAGCTGCACAAATGTTTTTGAGACTATTGATTGATAAATATACATAATTAATTGTTACATAGTTTTCTCCCTGCAGCTTTTTGCTTATTTTGTCGAAGTTTTCGAAGAGTTCAGCCAATTCTAATAGTACAGGAAAGTTCATTTCAGTAATTCTATGCACTTCTGCGTTGTTTGTTAGTATTTCTTGGATTGCAACCCAGTTGTTTAAAATTGACTTAAATAAATGAAGGTGGGAATTCCAGCGAGTAATGCAATAATTTCTTAAAGAGGTTGCAAGCAAGTGCTGTAAATTACTTTTTTTGAAATACTTAACAAGTTTTTTGCAAGATTTCAACATTGGCTTTAATTCTTCAGCATCATTGAAAGCGGAGTTAAGCACGTTATTAAAAAGATGATTTGCACAATTGATTGGTGTATTATTTTCCAGAGCTTTTACAATGTTGGAACCTCTGTCAGTTACGAATTTTATTTTTTCAATTTCATTAATGTCAAAGTCATTTAAAACAGATTTCAGCTTTTCGAGAATATTTTCTGCAGTGGATTTTTGAAAATCCATGGATTTTACCCCCAGAACAATATTTGATAATTTCAATTCCGTCACGTAATGGAACGTAACTGATAAAAAATTTCTTTTAACGTAGTTGTCTGTCCACAAATCTGTAGTTATAGATCCCATTTCATTCACCACTGCTTCTTTAATTTCGTTTTTTATTGTATTCTTTTCTTCCTCTGCTTTCTTGGAAACCTTATGTGATACAGTTTGCGGATCTGGTATTAACTCAGTTATATTCAAATGGTTTCCGTATTTTGCTCCGATATTTATTAGAGCCTGGGCGACTTTTTTAAAACCATTTCCACTAACGGCAAAAAATGGGCGACAATCTTCTACAACCCACTGTGCACACGCATCAACAAAGCTATCTTTATCACAGCTATTAACTTTTCTTAACTCAGTTTCGATGTGTTCTTCTAAATAGCATTTGTGTCTTACCAAATTGGATGTTTGTTTGCCATTAAACTTAAATAAACGATTACAGTTTTTACAATAAACAAATCCATTAATGATTTCAATTTGATCATTTTGTATCAGGGAAAAAACTGACCAAACCTTGCTTTTCGAATTTTTATTATTTACTATTTTAAAATCGCCGCAATTTATTTTTTCTAATATTTCTTTGCACTGCATTTTTATTTCCAATTTTCCGCTCTACACAATTGCAATATTAAAGAGTTACTGAAAAGCCGATTAAAAAAGCAACATTAAAAACTGTCTGAAATTTAACAAGTAAAAGCGCTATATTCGGCTGTGCCGAATCTTATATACCCTTCACAGATGTAATTCTTCTTTCTTTCTTTCTTGCCAAAACAGAAAGTAGGTTTAATTAAAATATCAAAATAATGTTATCGGTTACTTTTATATTTAAGAAAACGTTTAAATTTTTCGGCTAGGAAGCTAAATTTTTGGCTTCTCTTATATCTAATACCTATGAACGTCTTTCGAAAATATTATATATATTTAATTTACAAACAAAACAAAAAATCCGTTTCATGTACCCCAAAAAGTTCTAATTGTCCAACCGTAGAATCGTCTTTGGTTTTTAATGTTGTTGGTTTTTAATACCAGATTACTTCTTTCTGATAAATAAAGTATGTATAATTCATCATAAAAATCAAAAATAACAAATAAAATGGCTGATTTTATGAATCAGAAAATGTCAACTTCCTAACCCTGGAACCGAATTCTTAATTTTTTAATACTAATCTAATTTTTTCTGATATATAAAATAGCTTTAATTCACTAAAAACACAAAATTTTTAATTTATGTATGTACTATTATGTACGAAAAGTATTTCGATTTTCCAACTCTGGAAGCGAATTTTTATTTTTTTACCAATGCAATTCTTAGTGAGGCGTAACATAGCTTTAGTTGACAAAAAAAATACTATTTTTAAACTTTTTGGTCACTTTCACGTACCATAAAATATATCATATGTCCAAACCTGGAGTCGAAATTTTGATTTTTAAGATTTTAATACCAAATTTGTTCTTCCTGAATTATAAAACAGCTCTAATTAGCAAAAAAAACAACGTCAATTGGTTACATTTATGTTTAAAAAAATTTCAATTTCCTAACCCTGGAAGCGAAATTTAAATTTTTTTAAATTTTCTTTATCAATGCAAATCTTCATGAGGTATAAAGTAGTTTTGTTTAAGAAAAAGTCGAATTTTGCAACCATTTTGGTTATTACATGTACTACAAAATATTGCATGTACCAAAAAAAAATTAATTTTTCTAACCCTGGAAACGAAATTTAAATTTTTTTTGTTTGTTTTTTTATCAGTGCAATGCTTCTTGAAGTATAAAGTAGTTTTATTTACAAAAAATTGCAAATTTTTTACCATTTTGGTAACTTTCATGTACCATAAAATATTGCACTTGTCCATCCCTGGATTCGAAATGTTATTTTTTATTTTTGAATTTTTGATACCAATTTTGTTCTTTCTAAATTATACGACTGTTGGCAAAAAACAAAAAACAACAACATCGATTGCCTGTTTGATTACTTGCATGTATAAAAAAAATTCAATTTCCCACCCCTGGAAGCAAAATTTGAATCTAAAATTTTCTTTTCTTTTTGCCAATGCAAATCTTCATGACATATAAAGAGGTTTTGTTAAAGAAAAACTTAACATTTTTAACAATTTTAGTTACTACATGTACTACAAAATACGGAATGGGCCGAAAAAAAAATTTTTATTTCCCATCCCTGAACATTTTTTTTTTATATTTTTAGTTTTTAATACACCATTGAGACTTCCCAAAGCACGAAATAGGTTTAGTTTGCAAACATTAAAAAAAAAATAATTTTTGGTATAAATTTAGCGTCGAGAAATAGGTGCAAGCTTCCCAGCTCTGGAACCATAGTTCGGATCTATCTGAATTTTAACACCACTCTATTTAAGTTCATTTCCAATCCAACGGTCCAAGAATGAAGTCTCTATCTCTTCTGGGGGCTTGGCTAGACCTGTTTCATTACTTTCACTTATAAAAACAATGCAATTTCCTAACCCTGGAAGTAAAATTTGAATTTAAAAACAAAAATTTTTTTTGCCAATGCAAATCTTCATGACGTATAAAGTGGTTTTGTTAAAGAAAAACTTAAAATTTTTAACAATTTTAGATACTACATGTACTACAAAATACGGAATAAGCCGAAAAATTTTTTTTTATTTCCCATCCCTGGAAAAAATTTTTTATTTTTTTAGTTTTTAATAGACCATTGAGGCTACCCAAAGCACGAAGTGGGTTTAATTTACAAACATTAAAAAAAATAATTGATTTTTGGTAAAAATTTTGCGTCGAGAAATAGGTGTAAGCTTCCCAGCTCTGGAACCATACTTCGGATCTTTCTGAATTTCAATAGCAGCCTGTTTAAGTTCATTTCCAATCCAACGGTCCAAGAACGAAGTCTCTAGCTCTTCTGGGAGCTTGGGAAAACCGATTTCACGTACAGACGGACGGACAGACGGACATCGCTCAATCGTCATCGCTATTCATAAGGATCCAGAATATATATACTTTATGGGGTCCCATGTGCATATCGAAGAAATTACACACGGAATGACAAACCTATATATACCCTTTCACTTTTTTGTGAAGGGTATAAAAAATGAAAAGTATAAGAAGAAGTACACACCAGAGTTCGAAATACTGTACATATTTTATTCTCTGCACACACCAGTTTACATCAACGACATTGGAAAAACCGACATTGAAAAATGTATGCAAGCCTCACTTTATACACAAATAAATCTTGAGTGTACAGGACTTGTACATCATACCTCAAGTGTTTTGTAACTTCATAAAATTATTAGCCCAATTCACAATCCTGTGCAAATGGTCTTGCATTATAGCATTTGCAAATTAAGAGAGTATTTGAGAGCATTTTCAATGTATTTTGTTGGTGTAGAGTACAATTATTTTGCTCATGCTACGATGCTAGACTACTTGCTCGAGATTGTGAACTGGGCTAATGTGTGTGCGCGCCGTACACAACAACAGCACCACAAGAAACAGATTTAGTCATAAAAATTGTTAAACAAAATATTTTCATTATGCGGGCAAGCAATAAAAATAAAAAAACAACAAAAATGCTGCTGTTTTACAAGAATTTGCTGCATTTTGGGTTTTTGCAAATGAAATGAAATGTGAAAGAGTTAAGTATACTTTCAGTAATAAAACGATAGTTATTTATGCAACTAGTGACGTCATATTTAAATATAAAAATGCCAGGAAAACGAGGGCTAGAGTATTATGTGTAAGGAAATATAGCATCTCCCATTCATGTGTTAAAGGTGTCCATTAAATTTTGTTATACATTACTGAGACCTCTGGTACACACATGAAAATACCGTGGTACTACCCTGATACATTTTGAACTGTCAAAGCTAAAAGTTATTTCTTATTTTTCTTTGTATTAATAAGCAACACAACGATACAAAGAAATTATTTTAGTTAACATAAAGGGTTAGGGAAAAAAACTTATTTCCCAATATATCGGAGATTTGACTTTTTTGAAATTGTTCAGATGGACGATGAATGTATTAACCAAAATACATTTTAACCCCCTTATTCATAAAAATTATGAGAGTCTAATAACAGCGTAATAAAACAAAATTTCATATGAAATTTGCTCTATTACACTCTTATAAGCCTCTCATAATTTTTATGAATAAGGGTGTAAATATTTAAGGTCTAATTTATAAAAAATATTGCATGCTTATAACCTTCTCATTTGACAACTATAGTAAAGAAATATGTCAAATAACGATGTTATAAGCATCAAATCTTTTTTATGAATTACACCTTTAGCATTTTAGAAAGATTTTATTTGTAGAATTTTAATATGTTTAAAATGTTTTCTATGGAAAATCTCCTTTTCGTCAAAATTACCAAAATTATTGTTGAAAAAAGTACTAACTAAAAGGTTTTAATTAAAATCTACCAGACCTTTCAAGTAAAAATCCAAATAAATCAAAATACTGCAATAGAAAAACTAAGAGAAATACTGACACTTTGGTGTTTTAAAAAAACGTTTAATCTACCACAAAATCAGTAAAATTGGCAACACTGTCTATATTTCGACAACCACATATGTATGTATGTACATACGCACAATTTGTGGTTTCTGTTCGCGCAAGCAGATTTTTTTTATTTCTTATTTCTCCTATTTATGCATGAATACCATGTGAATACTATGAAATCTGATGGTCAGCAATGAATACGTGCCAGAATCTCGAGCTGTTTTCAAAATTTTTAAGTGGCATGAATATAACATAGGGTCTACACGTAACATAATATGTAAGATGAGAGCGTCAAATTCAATCGCAGAGCGAATTGTGTTACGTGTAGACTTCAAATTAGTGTATCTCAATCTTATAAGATTTTTTATGAGAGCGTGGTTATAAGAAATCCTATAACAACAATCTTTTGAGATGAACTGTCAAATAAGCACATGCATTTGTATTTGTGTATAAAAAGTCGCCATTGAAAATCTTTAGTTGTTTGTGAATGCTGATTTTACAATTGTGACACAATTATTTTACAATTTAGTTCACTCTGCAAACAATAAACACCAATAATTTTATCAAATTTCTTCACAAATTATAAACACTCTCTCTACGGCTGCCAATGAATTATGAATTCTTATAAGAGTAGTATTCCCCTTGGCAAACATTAAGATTAAGATGAAGAAATCCGTTCTCTCATTCTGCCGACGTTCTTTCAAATATTATGTCAGAGTTAATCGCAGTTGTAGACCCTATGTAAGGGTTGATTAACTTGTGTTGGCATAACAAAAGTAGTGCGAAAAGAAACAGTCATAGCAAATGGAGAGTTAAATACAAGCATGTGCATTGATGTTTTTGGGCAGTTAAATGAACGGCAAAAGCAATAAACATATGAATGGGCAATAAAAGTGAATATGCAATTTCTTTTCTCTGATAGACATTGCTTAATCACCAACAAATAAATTTCATTCATATATAATAATAATTTTTGATTTCCTTAAAAACTAAATTTAGTTGTGCTTTCATTTTATTGTTTAATTTAATATGTTTCTGTTATAATCCTTTGGATGGAGAATCGCGAAGTCCTTTTTCGAATGGCAGCTGCGAACGTGCTAAGGCACGATTTATTTCACCCTGTGAATTTGCCAACCGTGACCCTTTATTACCAGGCGTAAAGTAAGGCTGAATTCCCATTAACTAGTGCAGGATCTTAAGTTGACTTTAACTTACAGGATTTCCACTCAGTAGCGCAGGTTCTTATGTTCACTACGACTTGCGAAAGAAGCCTTGCTTAGCCCTCCGTAATCTCATTTTAGTGAAAAGGCTGCTACGAAGGAGAATTGCACGTTTTACCATAAGAACTAGCTTATTTATTTATATAGTGACAAAAGAATTTTTCTGTTTTTTAAGCACTGGAGGGACCGGAGTTCGGTATCGCAGCACGCCGGAGTCATGGCTCCATATTGATCACATTATTTCTATTATGCAAACTTATTTAATAAAGTATTTTTTTCCTTTTTACATTCCACAAGTAACATCTTATTTCACAAGTGATTCTTCAGTTGAACATTATATTTTATTTTCCACATTTTCCACTTTAAACTTTAAATATTTTCTACATTTTGCGTCTTCAAATTTTTTTTTGATTAACTTACTACATTTAAAGTTTATTTAATAATTTTTTATATTTTATTTTTAATTCGATTTCAATTTATTAAATTTTCACACATTTTTTTAAACTAATTTAAAAATTTTTTAATCACAAGCCAAGTAAAAGTATCCGGCACATCCTTTTCCGCGGCTGGCCGGTCCCTGCTCGGGCTCCAGTGAAATAAGGATTATGCCTTGAAATAAAAAAAGTTAGTAGAAGGCTCAAATATCTAGGAGTGATACTCAACTGGAGGTTATCCTGGAAGGACCATATAGAAAGCATGGCAATCAAGGCCTAGAGGGTCTGGACCAATTGCAGAGGGGCAATCGGGTCCAGATGGGGAATGAGTCCAAAGATTGCACACTGGCTCCATACGAGTGTGGTAAGACCAATTGTGACCTACGCCTCGTTAGTATGGTGGACGTCCTTGGAGAGGAAGGTTAATATCAAACATCTTAAAAAAATACAAAGACAGTGCTGTATCGGCATTTGCGGCGCAAAAAGGACCACATCAACTAAGGCGATGGAACGGATATTAATAAACGAGTTGAGGATTTATTACGATTTCTCATGTCAACCAATCTTAGGATTTGTAATAAAGGCAATAGGCCAACGTTTTTCAATAGAATCAAGGAACAGGTCATTGATTTAACTTTGGTTAGTGATGAAGACTCCGTAAGAATATCTGAGTGGAGGGTGGGCCTTGAGTGCTCATTCTCTGATCATAACAGGATTACCTTTACGATCGATCTTATTCCGAGTGGGAGCAAGCCTTACAGGAACCCCAGGCAAACGGATTGGGGAAGCTTCAGAAAGCTTTTGGATGCCCTACCACCTCCAGAAACGGAGCGGGTGGGCAGCATTCGGGAGCTGGAGGACTCTTCAATCCTTTTGTCAAGGACACTTAGGGACGCCTATCATGCATCTTGTCAGGAGCGCCAGCCGTCGGCGAGGGTCCATCAGAAGTGGTGGAATCCAGGACTCATGGA
Organism: Linnaemya tessellans; assembly: GCA_951800035.1. Lineage (NCBI taxonomy): Eukaryota > Metazoa > Arthropoda > Insecta > Diptera > Tachinidae > Linnaemya > Linnaemya tessellans. Next base: position 80,636,852 of record OX637533.1, on the reverse strand, counting down.
GGCGTTTCTGTGATGACTTGGAGGGCACATCTGAGGCTTCCCGCCTAAGAAAACTATTCTCTAAGGAGCCTGGCACGCCTGGATCCTTGATGAGGCCCGATGGGACTTTTACTGAAAGCAGCGAGGATACCCTGTAGCTACCGATTTTCCTGATTGCGAGGACGGGCACCGCTAAAGGTTACAGACCAATCAGTCTGTCGTTTTTCTATTGAAAACACTGGAGCGACTGGTTGATTTGTATGTCAGGGAACTTCTCTCACCGGAAAACTTCAGCGGTGCACAGAATGCCTACCAGAGGGGTAGGTCGCTGGAGACGGCGCTGCATGATGTCGGCACTATAGAAGATTCCCTTGACAGAAAGGAATTTGTTATGGCATCCTTTCTAGACATAGAAGGCGCTTTTAACAATCTGAATATATCCTCGATAATCGGTGCGGGCCAGTTGATTACGTAGTGGGCAGGGAGCATGCGTACGAAGAGGAAGGCTGTAACAAGGGGCACTCCGCAGGGGGGAGTTCTGTCTCCGCTCTTATGGAACCTTGTCCTGATCAGCATTCTTTTCAAGTTGAACGCAGGTGGCACCAAGGTAGTTGTGTATGCTGATGACGTTGTGCTCCTTATAAGGGGTAAACATCTGCCTACGATAAGTGAACTCATGGAACCCAGCGGTCTGGGCGTAAACCCTACGAAGACTGTATTGCTACTTTTTACCAAGAGATATAAAATTCCGGCTTTTAGGCCACCATGCCTTGGTGGCAGGAGCTTGGGGCTCTCGAGAGATGCGAAATACCTCGGCATTATTCTAGACTCTAAGATATCGTGGAAACGTAATGTGGAGGATGGAACGACGAAGGCTCTATGCGCGTTTTACGCATGCAAGAGAGTTTGTGGGAGGAGATGGGGGTTGAAACCGTACATCTGATCCACTGGATCAGACCCATTCTTACTTATGCATCACTTGTTTGGCGGAGGGCTGTGAACAAGAGTACATATCTCTCAATACTGGGCAAGGTACAGAGGCTAGCATGTCTTGCTATGACTGGCGCGATGAGATCAACCCCTCAGGCCAGTCTAGAGAAAATGCTCGATTTGGCTCCCCTTGGGGTTTACATCAAGTACATATCTGCAAGATCTGCCCTCAGACTCATCGAGTCAGGCATGACCGCCCGGGACATGGCATTATCCTACAAAAGGTAGGAGAGCAGGTCCTGGGGAGATGGAATGATTGTATGGCTCCGGTCATGAACTTCGACAAATCCTTCTCAGTCGAATTTCCGGAGAGGAAGGACTGGATGGAAAACTCCGCGACTCGTAGTAATGCGACCTTGGTTTTTACGGACGGCTCGAAGATGGGCACTGGTTCGGGGGTGTATTCCCAGGATCTCGACCTTTCAGTATCGCTCAGGCTACTTGATACCTCGACAGTTTTCCAGGCAGAGATTTATGCCATTACCGAGGTAGCATTGAGAACTGATGGGCTCAGTTTGCAGGCAAGAATTATTGGCATTTGTGTGGATAGTCTGGCAGCAATTAGGGCCCTGGACTCGGGGATAGTGAAGTCGAAATGTGTGCTGGCATGCTTTCAATCTCTGGCTCGACTTGAAAGACATGACGTCAAGATAGTTTGGGTTCCAGGGCATGAAGGCATTCAGGGAAATGAGATGGCGGACGAATGCGCAAGAGCGGGTTTGGCTTTGGATGAGGCAGCCTCAGTTAGGGATATTGACATTTCCTCAGTTGAGCTGCTGAACAAAGGTCAGGAGTGGGCAGAGAGGGAGGTGACAGGCAGGTGCTCAAGTATTACCACCTGTAGGGTCTCCAAAACTCTATGGCCCTCGCTTAACAGTTAGGACTAGACAGCTTCAGACTTTTGGGAAAAATTCGTTGGCTCTCCTGGTAGGGGCCTTGACGGGGCACTGTGCAATTGGGTACATGTCGGAGCGTTTGGGCTTTCTCCATGAAGGTCGCTGCAGGAGCTGTTTCGATGAGGAGGAAGAGGAGTCAGTACAGCATTTCCTTTGTGACTGCCCGTCCCTGCAGGACCGTAGGCTTAGACATCTAGGCTCCCGTTTCATGCGAGATCTGGCGGGCTTTGTGAGTAGTTCTGGGTGGTTCTCAGTTACCACTACTTCGTTTTGAAAGGATTGTGTAGGGTGAAGTCCTCTGGGCATCACAATGGGCCTTTATGGCCTCCAAGTGTTTTTCTCGCTTACGGCGGGCAGCCCTTCTAATCAATGTCAAATTTCCCACTATAAAACATGTACATGTCGTGTGGTACCTTTAAAAGCTTGCTTCTGTAAAAGTCAGACGCAAAGTCTTCTGACAAAATTTCAATTAGAGCGTGATCTATTTTCTTCTGACAAAGCTCATGACATCAGCTGTTTTTGCTATGCAAAATATGTCATCAAAAATTTATGCCGTGAAGTTGATATATTACAACACCGATATATTTATGTTCTTTTTTAACTATTATATGACAATAATGAATTTTCATTTCCTAACATGATATCTTCGAATTTAAAGAAAAATTCTTTAAAATGACTGAACTGTTTACGGCGTTAGGAAACATTTTTGTGACAGCAACACTCCATTTTTAAACAGAGGTCAACATATGTAGGTTTGTGCAAAAGCTGTGCGAAATATTTACAAAGTTAATAGAAAAGACAGACTATAATATCATTTATTTATTTTTAAGAAATGGAGAAAGATTTAATAAAGGTAAGTTTTTAATATTATCTGTACATATGTATATGAAATATGTAGTTGTTGGTACTGATCGTTTTAGTTTGGTTGGCCCAAGGAAGCTGTGCTCCAAATGGTAGATATGTGGCAAGAGTACCAGTGCTTATACAACCCGAGGGACAATTTTTATCATAAAAAGCATGCACGGTATGCTGCGTTCAATGCTATTGCTGAAAAATTAAAAAGCTTGAAATTTGAAGTGGGAGTAAACGAAATAAAGGTAAGATTTCATTATTTAATTGTTGGATTCCGAAAGTATTTTATTAATGTGTGTTGTAGTTTGATAAACATTTAACCCTTTAAAGACGGCTCATAGACCGCACGTACAATTTTGACGAAACTTTCAGAATTTTATCTGGAGGCCCATAGAAGCAGGTTGGTGAAAAAAAAAATTTACCTCCTCCCATTCCTGAGATAGAACATGGGTATTTAAATACCCAACCGTCTTTAACGATGTACTTTCTTAAATAATTTTGAACAATTTTGTTTTTCTTATATCAGTATGAATAAAAGGGTATTGTGTGCTTAGAAAATTATAAACTTTTTTTAGCACTTAAAGTGCCGGTGTGCCATTTAAAATGTACAGGGTTGCCTAGAAGAACGTTACAGATATTTAAAATTACGCCGTAAAAAGTAAATCCAACTTAGCAGTTTGGTTTTAAAAAGGGATTCTCAGTTTGCTTCTGTTTTTTTAGACTTATTTGAGGGTGTTGTTGGCTGACGTAGTAGAAACACAAGACTATGAAGCGGAGGGTCCTGAGTTCAACCTTGCGCTTATCCATGAAATATTGTGTTGAATTCTTCTGATCAGCATTAGTGCATGTTTGTGTTAGTTGTTGCCAGCCTGTTTTCAATGATGAGGCATAGCATTGGCCACTGAACATAATTGGCAGCGACTAGCACTATCATGTACTAAAAGCAGAGTAACAGCACTAACCTTCGTCGGTCCTGTAGCCATAAATTAGCTGGCGAAGTAAGAAGGTTGAAATAGCTACAAAAAAATTCTCTATCTTCTAATCTTTCATCATTTGGCCCCTCAATACTATCCTCTCTTTTCTAGTTCCGGCGCAATGCCGGGATAACCCCTGAATGCTGGTCCAAGATAAAAATATATAACAAATACATGTGAGGTGTGGACCTTTTCGATAACGCCATGAACAATTATCGCATTCGAGTTCGGGGCAACAAGAGTTATTGGCCATTAGTTACAAACGCTTTCGATGCGGCTATGGTGAATGCATGGAAACGGCAATGCCTTTGTCACAAATATGAAAAAAACCCCAAGTGTCTCAATTTTATTTTAAACTGGAAATATGCGAGATGATAATGATGAAGTTTAATCGATAAAATGCCGGTAAGATTATGATTTCCGGCACACAAACGGAAGTTAGATGTGATCGCGTCGATCATTTAATCGGAAAACTCCCAGCACGTCGTCGTTGCCGGCAGTGCGGTGGGAGTACGGATGTTTGAAATGCCAGGCGAATTTGCACCAGCACCATGCTTCCTGGATTACCAAAGAAGTGTTACACCAGATAAATCTACTATTGCAAAGTCTAAATAACCTCTAATTTGTTTAAATAAATTTAAAATATATAAATCCGCCTTTTATTTACGCTAAAAAGAATTATTTCAATATAAAGAATATAGTTAATTTTGGAACTCATTATGGACGGTTGGGTATTTAAATAACCATTTTCACTTTTTAGCGTACGACGGCCAAGTGTTAACAAATCGCTTTTATTTTTTTCACATTGCAAACGCGGCACCTAAGGCTATTTAGAATGTGCAGGTGTTTTTCATTTTTCGCATTGTCCTTTATTTAACAAACCTTTTTCTGATCATTTTTGGACAAATAAAAAACCGCAACTTTACTAATTCAAACTATATGTATGTAAATATTTAAAAAAAAAAAATTTTTAATTTTTTCCACATTAATCAATATCTATTATTAAATAAAAAAGCAGACCATCGCAAGAATTTGTTTACTTCTTTAACTTTTTTGGGTATTTAAATACCCAGTCGACTAAAATGGGTTAATGTCCCTTTATATATTGTTGTTTAATACACCTGCAGCATAAAATGTCGTATTTGTGTGGACAGTATACGCGGGAAGTTGCTAAGGTGAAGGATAAAAAAAGTGGTACGGATAATCCACAAAAGTATGATAAATTTCTAATGCAAAACCTTGCTTTTTCGTCCGCAGACTCAAACATCTGTACATACCGATGACTCTCGACTCATCTCAAGCCTTTTAACCTCCTCAGCCTAACAAAAGATTTAGATTGTCTAAAGGTACACCACAATCTGAAAATATCCAAGAAGATGAAGTGCTCACTGCTGCAACAGCTGTTTTACAAAAAATTGCTAATAAACCGACATCTCTGTACAATGAACAAGATGATAATTTTTGCAATTACATGAAAACTGAGCTATCCGAAATTAAGAGCGCTTTCATAAAATATGAGCTCGAGGAGAGCATTGGAAGTTTTTAAGGCTAACTGCCATCCCTAAATACGGGCGGCAAGCGTTTTTTAGCTGTCAAAAGTTCTCATGTCCATACATTTTGTATGGAGTATACCGAAATAACGCGGCGGCAACGCTTTGCTACTGGAAAATCCGATTTTGACAGAGCGTTTTCTAATGAAGTTGGTTGCAAAAGAAAACAATTGTAACCAGAGAAAAGAAGCAAAAATTTACAAAAGCGAAATAAATAATAGAAGAAAAAATTTGTGCACTTCGTATCTGAAAATGGAGGTAAGAAAATATTTACAATATGATTATATACATTCATACATATGTATGCACGTTTGTAATTTTATATACACATGTCCTTTAATTTAGAACATAAACGAACAAATTATAGAACTGGTTCATCAAAACACATGCCTGCGCGACAAAAGGGAAGCCAAATACATGGACGTTAAACATAAGGAAAAGATTTGGGAGGATATTGCAAAACAAACAAATTCGTCAGGTATTAAAAGATATATTGTTTTTTTTTCGAAATAATTTCCTATTTTTCAATCTGTTTAGTTAAAGAATGCAAAGTAAAATGGAAAAGTTTGCGGGATAGGTACAGGAAGAATGGCCGACGATCTTCCTTCAGGTTTTTCGCAAAAGCTTGGAACTCCGTGGAAGCACATGCAGAGTTTAAGTTTTTAGCAGAATCTATAGAGCCTGCAAGGTAAAGAATGATTGATACCTCTAAAAGTGAAAATATAACTTAGATATAATTTTCTTGATTTCAGTACAATTGGTAATATATCTAATGAAGTCGACACAAGTGTGGAGTTCCTCGATGAGAGCAGCAGTTCCGCAGGGAGCTTCATTACACAACCAACCCGCAAACGGAAAAACGCCGACTTGTTTATAGACGTCCTGATGGCCATGAAAAAAAATGAGAATCCAAAAAATATACAAAATAAAGACATATATAGCAACTTTTTTGAAATGCTAAAACAAACGTTTGCTAAGTTAGATGAAAGTGAGGTTGATGATGTGCAAATAGAAATTTTAAAATTAGTCAACCAAAGAATTGTTTATAAGAAGTAAAAATTTGTCTTTATTTTGTGGACTGTGAAATTATGACATATTATTAATTTCTTATTTATTAAATGATTTTTGATATAAAAGTTGTTTGTTTGAAATATTTTTAATTTTTTATTTATTAAATTGCCTTTTATATAAAAGTGGTTTGTTTTTTAACAAGATTTTAAGTATTGGCAAAGTTCCATTCTTAAGCTAAGAGCTGTGTGGCTTGATGTGTTGGCTGTATGCAAATCATGTCTGCTGACACTGTCCAGGTTGCAGCCATCGCTTTCCTCTGTAGCGGTTGCATTGCCTATATCAAATCTTAGGAAATTGTGGAGTACTACTGTTACTAGTACGATCTGGATAATTAAAAAGTATTTTTTTTTTTTTTTTTTTTTTTTTTTTTAGGAGTAGGACCAGCACTCAGGGGATGTCCCCTATATATGCAATGCATTGCGCTGGAACTGAAAACGAGGGGATAGTATTGAGGGGACAGATTAGGAAAGATGAGAAGATAGACAGTTTTTTTTTGTAGCTATTTCAACCTTTTACTTCGCCGGCTAATTTCTTGCTACAGGGCCGACGAAGGTGGGTGCTGTTACTCTGCTTTTAGTACATAATTGGGTCAGTCGCTGCCAGTAATTGTCCAGTGATCAGTGCTATGCCTTCATCACTGAAAACAGGCTGGCAACAACTAGCACAACCACGTACTAATGCTGATCAGAAGAATTCAACACAATATTTTATGACTCAGCGGGGGCTCGAACTCACGACCATCCGCTTCATAATCTCGTGTTCTACTACTTCAGCCAACAGCACCCACAAATTTTGGTTTCATATATATTAACAACTATTAATCATATCTATGTTTATACCTTTTTTGCATTTTCCGGTGATAAAGAAATGCTCGTCATTAAAATTCTCCAACGGGAAGTAAGTATGTATAAATAAATTAATGCAAATAATTTATTTTCATGTACATGTGCATGTAAATTAATAAATAAGTTTTTCTTACCAAAAGCAATCTCAATGCGTATTCTCGCCCTACTTATTCTTTTATTGAAAACCTCTTTGCTTTCATCATTAATTTTTGAAAATGGCTTCATAATATTTTCCCTTAATGGAAATGCTGCATCAGCTACAAAATAGTATGGGAATTGAACATTTAATCCAGGTAAGTTTTTTGGTGGAGGTGTATTCAACGTCTGGTCGATTATCCTTTTCCCGAATTGTGTGTTTCTAAAAACTCCACCATCACTTTGGCTTCCATATGCACCCACGTCAACCAAAGTAAACGTGTAGTTACTGTCACAAGCAGCAATTTGAATTAAACAAAATTTCACAAACAAAAATTTGAATTAATTTTTTAATAAATGAATTTCAAATAATAACTTACGATGCTGTTGAATTTTTTGTAGTTGAAATATTGTGAACATTAGGTGGACATGTTATTCTTACATGTTTTCCATCTATTGCGCCTAAACAATGTGGTAGGTGCGTGGTTTGATAAAAATCATCCGCAATTTTGACCCACTCTTCGGTATTAGGTGGACTTACATATATACTTCCTAACACACGCCACAAAACCTCGCACGTCTCTATAATGATGCATCTTGCTGTCTCCAGGCCTATACGAAACTTCATAGAAAGAATATGAAGAGCACTACCGTGAGCTAAATAACTGTTACTTACAAAATATAAGTTTCCAAATCAAACAATAATTAAGTTGATTGTACTTACTTCAATGTTATGTACAACCTTTTCTCTGGTTCAATGGGTTTCCTGTGCGAGTACTTTTTAAGCCAGGGTTCAACTAAATTCAACAGAACCTTGAACTGTTCATGGTTTAACCTGGTGGATTTAAAAAATAGCTCTGGATTTTTCTCAATTAAAATGTTAACCCCCGTAGAATAAAACCCGTGCGCACTACGACTTTTAAAAACCTCTCGATTTCCTTGCCTTCTGTTTGTCATCATCCTTAACACAAGCAAGTTTTCTAAATCTTCTAAGTCTTCTAAATAACTCATTTTTTTCAAACTTTAATTATTTTTGTTAAATTTTAAATAACTAAATTAAATTTTAAATAACTAATTAATAACTAAATTAATTAACAAAATCACAAATGTCGTCTGTGCAGCTGTTAAAATATTCAGGGTTGTTTTATTTATTTGTTTAATAACCCTGGTTTTACCTATTTGACATAACGTTGCCGCATTTGTTTAGGTATGGCATTTCAGCGTTAAAGCTCAGCGGAAAAAGACGTTCCGCTTTCCGCCCGTATTTAGGTATGGCTGTAAGAGAGAGCAAAGAGCGCTAAACGATAATAATGACGATTTGCAGTTTCTTTCTTAGTCTTAATTTTCTTTGAGCTGAAAAGCTGTATGTAGAAAGCGATTATTTCGGCTCAAATTCAGTATTTGAATTACGAGTAATATAAAAACAAATTATAAAGAATATAATCAAGCGCGAATACTGGGCTAGCTCTGTACTGCTATCTATTTATTCTAAACTTATTGATAAATAAAATAAATACATATTACGTAAGTATTTAAAAAAATATTTTTTAAAATAAATATTGTTTTGATGATGAATAAAAAAAAGTTCTGCTCAGCAACAAGTATTTTTATCATGAATAAAATACAAAAAGCAAAAATTAGCCCGTATGAACGAGTATTCATGTACAACAAAAGCAAAGTTATGTATATACATACATACATAGATAACTGTTTGCTTGCTGTGTATTAAAATAACTTGTGTATTAAACTAAGTCCTCTTTCACACACATCAGGTATACTTGATCAGTTTTTCATCAATTTTCTTTTGAACCTGCATTTACGTTCACATACGAAACGTCATGGCAAGTTTTTCTTCATTGCTGAACATTCATTTAATATATTACGGATGATAAAACAAAAGGAAATATAAAAACTGACTAGTAGCGTCAAGTGTGTACCCCTTTTCACGCTCTTCACCGCTCTCTCCTAAAAAATCAAAACTTGACGAGTCAAATATGATATGTGTGAAAGGGGTCTAACTCCTCTGCTTTGATTTTATTCAACGTCAACCACGGATGGAAAACATGATACAATTGTACTTTTTTGGCACAATTAGACTTTGTTGGTACCGTGGTACTACCACGACTAATTTGGTACAATTTAAATATCTCAATCAAAAGCTTACACCTAGTTCATAAAAACGTTTTATGCTTGAAAATTTTTGTTAATTTCTCAGTGAATCAGTTAATAAACAAAAAAAATATTTCTGTGAATTATACGGTTACATAATCAAAGATTTTGTGTCAACTTTTTATTACATACAGTATTCCAGTCAGCACTTCATGAAATTTTCGGATCGTTTCGTACTCCTCTGCTTGTTCTATATATTTATTTTGTCGTTTCTTTTAGAAAATGATTGTTCTTTCCAGATAAAACGGTTCTTTAGACCCGAATCTTTCAAAATAGTGTCTTATGCCTCATATTTCCGCTAAATTATGGCTCATTTAAGTAACAGACTTACAATTATTTGCTATAATTTTTCGCAACAGAAACATTTTTCATCGTTAGGCTGCCTTATATTTGATTCAAAAACAATCACTTTGAAAAAGGCTGTAATAATTGATTTCCAAATACCGAAAAAAATTTTCAATCAACGTCTCGTTGCCTCAATTTTAAACTACCAGAAAATTTATTATCTTAAATTGTATGACTTTTTGAATAAAATGTAATCAACTGATTCCTAGATTTTTTTTTGTATATAATATTTTTATACCCTCCAAAAAAGAATTTGGAGGGTATATTCACTTTGTCATTCCGTTTGTAACGCATCGAAATATCCATCTCAGACCCCATAAAGTACATATATTCTTGATCAGTGATGAAATCTAAGACGAACTAAGCATATCCGTCCGTCCGTCCGTCTGTGGAAATCTCGATTCAGTCCAAACGAAAAGAGCTAGACTCTTGAAATTTGGCATAAATATATTTTGAAGCTTAGAGCAGGTTAAGTTCGAAGATGGGCTAAATCGGGCAAGAGGGAAAAAAGTTCCCTTAAGAACTAAAGCAACCCAGAAAAAACAACATAATTTTTAAAGTTTTTTGGTTATTTGGTTAAGCAAATGATATATTTTTATGTCAAATACGGTCCAACGCCTTGAACTTGGAGCCATAAAATAAAAATATTTTTTGACCCCGCCCACTTTAGTGGGCGTTGTTATAGGCAAAAATAGCATAAAAATTTAACAAATTGTTTTACTTAAGCCTACATTCCTTAAAAATAAAATGTTTAAGCTTTAATGACGAAGCTGAGACGAAACCTGGTACTACTCTGCCCCACCCCCTCCTTCCCCTTCGCCCCCTAAATGACCCTACCAAAAAAAAATTTTTTTTTAAATTTTGTATATAATCATCCCAACCATTTATCTTTAGAGTTTTATGACTGCCGATTTCTGCCCTACCCCCTCCTCTTCCTTTGCCCCCAAATGACCCTACCAAAAAAAAAAAAATTTTTTTAAATTTTGTGTATAATCATCCCAAGCATTTATCTTTAGAGTTTTATGACTGCCGATGTATCTCTTTCGCTTTTTCAAGAGCCATCGGCTGCTGATAACTAAAGCTTCTTTGTTATTTGTGTTCAAGTAATTGAATTTAGTTGTCAATTTACAATGAACAAGTGCGCGTGCCCCCGCAATGTTTTAAATTATGTATGAATTTTTATTAGTCGAACTTTCTTATGTTATCAGCAGCCGATGGCTCTGGAAAAAGCGAAAGAGATACATGGAATATTGGGAATATTAATCGTCAGGGTTGGGGAATTTCGTACTAACCAAAAATGTAATAACTTAAAAATATGAATGTGATAACTTCTCATATTCAATTTTCGTTAAAATATTGGTTAAATAGTTGATATTCCTACTAACTAGCACCACTTGCAAAAGTGGAAAAATTGAACAAAGAACGCTGATGAGATGGCGTAGCGGCCTCGAAATCAGTACTGATCCGTTCTGCTGGTTTGATGATTATTGGAAAATATTCTTAATATTCCAATCTTAATATAAAAATTAATAATAATAAAAATATTTTTTTATTTTGTGTATAATCATCCCAAGCATTTGTTTTTAGAGTTTTATGTCTACCTGTTTCTGCCCTACCCCCTCTCCCCCTTTGCCCTCTAAATGACCCTATAAAAAAATAAATTTTAATTTTGTATATAATTATCCCAAGTATTTATTTTTAGAGTTTTATGACAAAGGTGAAATATTTCCCCCACAGCCCTTGCCAGACCAACCCCGCCAAAATACAGTTTTTATACCCTCCAAAGAGAATTGGACCCCATAAAGTAAATATATTCTTGATCAGTGATGAAGTCTAAGACGGTCTAGCAATGCCCATACGTTCGTCTCTGGAAAACATGATATTGTATATTTTTGAACCCCGCCCCCTTTAGTGGGCGTTGACGTACGATATTATATAAAGGAACTCTGTCCCACCAAGTTAAACGTTTTAAATTCACTTACTAAATATTTGGAAGGTATTTAAGATTCGACCCGGTCGAATATAACGTTTTTACTTGTTTTGTTGTATACTTGTCTTAAGAAGTTTTTGAATTTCTATTTATAGAAAAATAAAAAAATATATATAAAAAAATGGTACCGTCGTGGTATGAAAAGTACATTTTATTTAGTTAATTGGTACAAAATCAAAATAGCCCTTTTCCATCCCTGAAGTCAGTCAACTCTTGTTTGCATAAAGACTTGAATAATACATGTTCGATTAACAGACGGACAATTAAGCAAACGATGCGTTCGCCGATATGATACTGTTTTCATTCAAAAATCTCGTTTGCTGCTTTGTTAAAAGAGAATAAAAACTTTCATGTATGATGGCAGTAAAAGATGTTCGATCTCGAGTCGTCTCACACATACTTGTATGAACCGTTCATCACTACTTTGCATCGTTCTATTAGAATCATAAAAAAATCATTTATGAACATGTATATGAAATGTACACAAGTTCACTTGTTTATTGTGCGGATCATTTAAATTTTAAAATACAGTCGAATCCGCTTTAGTGCAACACACCTTACTGAAAAAAAATCGGATTACTGTAAGCCATGCAAGTCCCCGCACTCATTTTAAACCCAGCTAGTCTTATTCACTTCGCTTTGGCGAAACATCGCTTTATTGAAAATATCGTATTACTGAAAACAAAAAGCTAGTCCACAACCACGTTTTGTATGAAACTTACTTCGTTTTAGTGAAAAAATAAACAATAACAAATTTATTTTTTAGAAATAACTTAAGGCTGAAAAAATTGCATAACTTAAGGCTAAAAAATTGGGCATGTTTTGTCCGTTAAAAAATTAAAGGGAAAAATATATTTGTCCTTTTCGCTCTTACGAACTTTACAGTATTTTTCTATTATATTGTCAATGCAAGTGTCATTTTCGAGGAATTTCAAAAAAAAAATCAACAACAAAATGAATAATTCTATGAATAATTGTTTTTTAAATAAAATTTTTACGTTAAATTGACGTAAAAAAACATACAGATTTGATATAAAAAATATTGTTTTACTGATTTTAAGCAGTACGCTTAACTGTAACAAATTTCAGTAATCCGAACTACGTTTTAGAGAAAAAATCGGATAAATGAAAAAAGTTTGGTTTTGGTTATTTCCAGTAAAGCGGAGTCGACTGTAAAGCTAAACATTTTTTAATCGAATTTCCGTGATATTAGTAGCTTAGTCAAGTGTTTTTAAATACAAAACGGTAGAAAGTACATTATTTTTGCATTAAGTACAGTACTATCTCGATAATCCGGACACCATAAATCCTGAGCATGTCCGTATTACTGGAGTGTCCGGATACAGATGTTAATTTTTTTACCTGCATACATACATAATGCAAAGAGTAAAAACTAAATCAATTTTATATTTATTTATCAAGTTGTTTATTAAAAAGAGAATATAGTTCAATAAATGTTACATTTATATCTGGTATATGAAACGAAAATCCATATATATGTTAGACATAAATTCTCTAAAAGCAGCACTATTTTTTTTAATATCGAACAAGGTCGATTTTTTTATCGCCAAATTTGTCTGCAACACATTTTACTGATTTGCTTGTGAATAATTCATCCAATAGTTAACACTTCTTTTTTATTTATTCTTAAACAATAACGTTTAAAATCTATTCGTATTAATGATAATTTTATATTAGATATCAGGTTTGTAAAATTTTACCTTGATTTTTAATTAACATTTTGTGATGCTAGTTTAACATTCCCTTTTTTTCTGTGTGTATCGACTGAATTTCAACTACATGAACCCCCCTTGAGCTGAAGGCTGTATCCGCCCTTGAATAGAATATTCATTATCCAATCCAAAAATCAGAACGTATCAGTACAGATTTCAAAGGCTCCTCATTATCTCATCAGCGCTTTTTGTTAATTTTCACCATTTGTCTTACGCAGTAGTATCCACCGTGAATGAATAGAGAAGAAAAGCAATTAAAGTCTATACTGAACGTTTTGCTAATCTGATTGGATAATGTGTATTCTCTTCTTTATAATTTGTATTTATATTAATTTAAATATCGAACTTCCGTAATAATTTTCAAATCAATTTCCTTCCATTTATATACGAGTACATATACATATACAGTACAAAAAAAAATATGTTTACAAATATCTACATGTATACATACATATATACCAAACGTTCCCCCTTCAACGCAATGAATCTCTTATGATTTTAAGGTAAAACCAAAAGAAATTTAAATTATAATTAAAAATCTTTCTATAAAAACTTTTAATTAACAGAACAATTTTATTTTAATACTAATATTAATAATAACAAAATATTACTAGTTATTTTCTGTTATGTTTATATTTATTATTAAAATAGAATTGTTTCTTTATAGAAAGGTGAATTTTTCTTAATTTTTTTTCTACTTTACCTTAATTACCTTAAAGGGGAAACGTTAATTGCAGAATTCCTTTCTGGTCCACTGTATGTACTATGTATGTACACATATAAATTTAATATAATATAAATAAAATTTATATTACATATGTACCTTTATTGTACCTTTGAGTTAAACTAAAACGAATAATTTAATAAAATATTACTGCAGTAATAACTTATTTTTGTTTAATTTATAAAATTTATGGAAAATAACACAAAAACTTTTATACAACTATAATAAATAACAATTTCAAAATAATTCAATTTGTTTTTATTTGACTCGTACTGTTGTATGTTATTTTGGAATTTAAAAATTGAATTTTTGCACTGCTTCAGTTTGACAAGGAACAGATCCCTTTGCGTTAAAGTATTCCGAATACAAATCTTTCACTTTCCTGCCTTCATCACCCGAGCGATTTCCATGGCATCTTGCCATATCAGTCAGAGAAACTTCATTTCGCCAAGTTCCATTTTCAAAACTTATAGAGCTTGTGTTTTCGGAATCCAAAACCGCCGCGTCAATGCCATCTCGTGTGCGAATAAAATTATGCAAGGTGCATGCAGCCAAAGTAAGTTTGTCTACTTTTTCAACGGATAAGTCGATTTCCCTTTGAAATATTTGAAACTTGTTAGCTAAAATTCCGAAGGCATTTTTAACTACTCGACGTGCTCTGCTTAATCGGTAATTGAAAATTTTATTAGAATTTGTAGATCTTTCCCCGTATGGCTGCGTCATTTGCCCTACCATTTCACCCAATGTTTATATATAAAAAATTATAATTGGTGTCGACAATAGCCAACAAAATCCTTTATAATTATAACAAGTAAAAGCGCTATATTCGGCTGTGCCGAATCTTATATACCCTTCACAGATGTAATTCTTCTTTCTTTCTTTCTTGCCAAAACAGAAAGTAGGTTTAATTAATATATCAAAATAATGTTATCGGTTACTTTTATATTTAAGAAAACGTTTAAATTTTTCGGCTAGGAAGCTAAATTTTTGGCTTCTCTTATATCTAATACCTATGAACGTCTTTCGAAAATATTATATATATTTAATTTACAAACAAAACAAAAAATCCGTTTCATGTACCCCAAAAAGTTCTAATTGTCCAACCGTAGAATCGTCTTTGGTTTTTAATGTTGTTGGTTTTTAATACCAGATTACTTCTTTCTGATAAATAAAGTATGTATAATTCATCATAAAAATCAAAAATAACAAATAAAATGGCTGATTTTATGAATCAGAAAATGTCAACTTCCTAACCCTGGAACCGAATTCTTAATTTTTTAATACTAATCTAATTTTTTCTGATATATAAAATAGCTTTAATTCACTAAAAACACAAAATTTTTAATTTATGTATGTACTATTATGTACGAAAAGTATTTCGATTTTCCAACTCTGGAAGCGAATTTTTATTTTTTTACCAATGCAATTCTTAGTGAGGCGTAACATAGCTTTAGTTGACAAAAAAAATACTATTTTTAAACTTTTTGGTCACTTTCACGTACCATAAAATATATCATATGTCCAAACCTGGAGTCGAAATTTTGATTTTTAAGATTTTAATACCAAATTTGTTCTTCCTGAATTATAAAACAGCTCTAATTAGCAAAAAAAACAACGTCAATTGGCTTTTTGGTTACATTTATGTTTAAAAATATTTCAATTTCCTAACCCTGGAAGCGAAATTTAAATTTTTTAAAATTTTCTTTATCAATGCAAATCTTCATGAGGTATAAAGTAGTTTTGTTTAAGAAAAAGTCGAATTTTGCAACCATTTTGGTTATTACATGTACTACAAAATATTGCATGTACCAAAAAAAATTTAATTTTTCTAACCCTGGAAACGAAATTTAAATTTTTTTTGTTTGTTTTTTTTATCAGTGCAATGCTTCTTGAAGTATAAAGTAGTTTTATTTACAAAAAATTGCAAATTTTTTACCATTTTGGTAACTTTCATGTACCATAAAATATTGCACTTGTCCATCCCTGGATTCGAAATTTTATTTTTTATTTTTGAATTTTTGATACCAATTTTGTTCTTCCTAAATTATACGACTGTTTTAGTTGGCAAAAAACAAAAAACAACAACATCGATTGCCTGTTTGATTACTTGCATGTATAAAAAAAATTCAATTTCCCACCCCTGGAAGCAAAATTTGAATCTAAAATTTTCTTTTCTTTTTGCCAATGCAAATCTTCATGACGTATAAAGAGGTTTTGTTAAAGAAAAACTTAACATTTTTAACAATTTTAGTTACTACATGTACTACAAAATACGGAATGGGCCGAAAAAAAAATTTTTATTTCCCATCCCTGAACATTTTTTTTTTATATTTTTAGTTTTTAATACACCATTGAGACTTCCCAAAGCACGAAATAGGTTTAGTTTGCAAACATTAAAAAAAATAAATTATTTTTGGTATAAATTTAGCGTCGAGAAATAGGTGCAAGCTTCCCAGCTCTGGAACCATAGTTCGGATCTATCTGAATTTTAACACCACTCTATTTAAGTTCATTTCCAATCCAACGGTCCAAGAATGAAGTCTCTATCTCTTCTGGGGGCTTGGCTAGACCTGTTTCATTACTTTCACTTATAAAAACAATGCAATTTCCCAACCCTGGAAGTAAAATTTGAATTTAAAAACAAAAATTTTTTTTTTTGCCAATGCAAATCTTCATGACGTATAAAGTGGTTTTGTTAAAGAAAAACTTAAAATTTTTAACAATTTTAGATACTACATGTACTACAAAATACGGAATAAGCCGAAAAAAAATTTTTTTATTTCACATCCCTGGAAAATTTTTTTTATTTTTTTAGTTTTTAATAGACCATTGAGGCTCCCTAAAGCACGAAATAGGTTTAATTTACAAACATTAAAAAAAATAATTGATTTTTGGTAAAAATTTTGCGTCGAGAAATAGGTGTAAGCTTCCCAGCTCTGGAACCATACTTCGGATCTTTCTGAATTTCAATGTTTAAGTTCATTTCCAATCCAACGGTCCAAGAACGAAGTCTCTAGCTCTTCTGGGAGCTTGGGAAAACCGATTTCACGTACAGACGGACGGACAGACGGACAGACGGACATCGCTCAATCGTCATCGCTATTCATAAGGATCCAGAATATATATACTTTATGGGGTCCCATGTGCATATCGAAGAAATTACACACGGAATGACAAACCTATATATACCCTTTCACTTTTTTGTGAAGGGTATAATAAAACGATCCATATTCTTTTCTGCTCCTGATAGCGATATGCTTGCCATCTGCATATACAAATAAGAAACGTAATAATAATTTATAAAAATACTACGTAAATGCTACCTATAGCTCCCAAGCAAAAAGGCAAATTCCATTTTCGTTCAAACTCATCAGCAATCTTTTTCCATTCATTTTCATTTCGGGGGCCCTGAAAAATACATGTACATTTTGTCTGAAATGCAAACGTATGTACATCATACAATTTATACAAAGTTTAAAAAAATCGTCTCTTAAAGTTTTGTAAATGGCATCGATGGTTTCCGGGATGTTTACACCTACGATGCAGAAATCCGAAACCCATATGACAACTGCAATAATTTTTCCCTAGTGGCCAGAAATTTCAAAGTTAAAAGCAGTCTGAATAGAAGATATATTATTATATTGTAGTCGCAATATCCATAAACAATTGGTATCACCTTGCACTAGGTGAAATGGCTTCACGCATTTCAGTATTCTGTTTTGAAATAAAAGGAGACACTTTTTCCAATAATTCACAAAACGACTTATACGACATCCAAGAGAAATTTTGAAACGCTTTTGGATCTTTTAAGCGTAGCTCGTTCAAAACCATTGAAGCGGAACCTTGCCCAGAGTCCCGTCGAAGCAACCATTTTTGGCCATACAGCTCGATTTATTTTTATTTTTTGTTTTCTCTTTTTTGATTTTGCTTTAAGTGCAGTTATTATTGAAATAATGCTGCACACTGCAATTGTATTCTTTTCTGTATTCATTTTAAAACCACTTTTCACAAAATATTTAATAAAATTTGAGCTCAGATCAGCTGTTGGAAACAAACACAGACAATGTCAGACGTATTTTTACACGCACGTTTGTGCCCGAATATTTTAAACCGTCTGTAACACAACAATTTTGACAGACATGCAGAATTACATGTGAGTTGAAAAGTTGACACGTCAGATGTAAAAAACATGTCGTGTACGACCTGCTTAACCTAACCTAACCTAAGGCGATGGAAAATATTCTATCAATACTAGCTACTGATATACAGGTTAAATACGAAACAGCTGTGGCTGCTACAAGATTAATGGCGATGGGTGAGTGGTAGACAAGGGAACACATAACCAGACACCAAAGCATAATACATGTCTTACCCGGGGAAGACGCTCGCACGGTTACGTGCGATAGAATCCCTATTAGATATGTACAATCACACTGCACCACCATAACATCAGAAGGCATGGAATGGAAGGATGCAACTACAATGGACCCCATAACTAACCTATACACGGACGGGTCGAAGATTGGTAACCGATCGGGTAGAGGATCGGTTACTTTCGTAAAGACTGACTTTTGCTGTTGTGAAAAACTTTGGAGTTGTACTTGCGGCACAGAACTGTTGCATTATTAATTATTTACTGTTGTTGCTGTTTTACCAATAAAAATAAATGTCTCCAGCGGAGCTCCCCCCCCCCCCCCTTAGTTGTGCCATAGCGTCTTGTGATTGAAACATCACCAAAACCCAAGCCAGCATCTCCTGTATTTTGTGTCAGAAGTGGTTTCATGCCAATTGTGTTGGTGTTACGCCTGAGCTTATTTCTGCGCTTGCTAAGGGAAAAGGTTCTCTAAACTTCTTATGTGAACCATGTAAAGTGCCTAAACCTGATACAGGGGAAACCTTTTGTAAGGAACTGAAGATAGCCATGGCTAACATCCAAACTAAGTTTGACACCATATTAGAAACAGTCAAAATCGAACTAAACACCAGCATAAATGAAGTAAAAGCTAACGTTTCACAGTGTAATGCAAAAATTAAGCAAGTTGATGAAGCTGCGCATAAACGAATGAAACTTCTTGAAGAGCAAAATGAAGCCCTGCAAAAACGGCTTAACAGGAGCGATTTACTAATAAGCGGTCTACCTAAGAACACCAGTAATACCACCGAATTGGCAATAAAAATATTCGCGCATCTATGTATTGAAGTAAGCAGCAATGATATCAATGGATGTTTTTTATCAATAATGGCAACAATGTGCTTGTTAAATTCAACAGTCTGTCAATACGAGACAATATAATGAACAATTACCACAAATCAAGAAATTTAATCTTGTCATCAATCATAGATACGGATATAAATAAGCGCATCTACCTAAATGGCAATCTGACTGCAATGGGGAGGAAAATTATGTTTCAGTGTCGGAGGCTGCGAAGGGAAAACTTAATTACAACATTCCGTCTCTTCAACACAGAAAAACTAAAAATTAAAATAACCTTTGATGATAAAACTAATAAAATGTTTGGGGTTGGTGAATTTTATTCCTACTTTAACATCCCTATTACTCAGACGTAGATCATCATTCACAGATGCAATATGCTTTATTTGTATGTATCTTACATAAATATTACAATAGTAGTGTATTGATATAAAGTTTTAACTTATTTACTCTAGTGGCGATTTTTTTTATGAATTTTAATCAATGCCATTCGATAATTATTTTGGTTTTGTATATCCATACCTCAATACATAAAATGTATAATATTTCTATCCATATTTCAAATACACATTCATACATACTTACACTAATATTCACTAATTATATATAATTTATATTTTTGTAATTTCAATGAATCCACTGTTTGGTGATCTTGGTCCGATCGTAAATGACAACAGCGTGCTAAGGGAGAAATCTGTTAATGAAAGGGGTTTGAAACTAGTACATGTCAACATACAAAGTATGAATCCTACTTATAGAACGTCTAAATTTGATAAATTTAGTCATATATTAAACGGCTCTTGTGCGGATGTCGTTGCTGTATCAGAAACATGGTTAAAGCCATTCATATCTAATGATTCAGTATGCATTCCCGGCTACTACATTATAAGAAATGATCGTGAAAATATGCGGGGTAGTGGCGTGCCATTCTATATACGGGATGGGCTTTCAGCTAAAGTTGTATTTAAGAAGACAGAACCTCAAAGTGTTGAATGTCTATTGAATTACGCTGTCAAATGTCCAAACTATTAATTCGAGTTGTTTATGCGCCTCACGGTAATATACTCGACCTAGATGAGATTCTAGGTGATTTATGCTGCCAATATGAGCATGTCATTGTGTTAGGGAATTTTAATTCTAATCTACTTCACTTTCATAATGATAACTTCGTAAGAGACCTGTGCTTCTCTAACAACCTTAAATATTTTCACAATAACTTGCCGACGCATTTTTATACACATCATTGTTCATCTTCATTAATAGACTTTGGACTTCTCAGTAACATGACTGCATTCCTATATTCTGGTCAATTTTTAGTTCCTTCCTTGACTCATCACGCCTTTATATATGCATGTATTGATGTGCAGGTTGAGGCTTCTGATAGATTCATTCAATACCGAGACTATGAGAACGTTGATTGGGATATGTTTCATGATGTTATTTCTAATTACAGCTGCCGCAGTATTTATAATACCACCGATGTGAATACTCAACTTGATTCATTATATTTTCTTATTAGTAAACTTCATGAGACAGTTCCTATCAAAAGATCTAAAAAGCAAGTTAATCCAGATCTATTAAGCATCAAAAAAGTAAAATATGCAATGAATATGAGATATCTAGCTTTCCAAGCTTATAAAGAAAACTCTAACACTGCGAACTGGAGAATCTATTGCAAACATAGAAATAAAGTAAAATCCATTTTAAGGAAAAAGAAAGGAGAATATTGCGAAATTAAATTTAGTGGTGGCAATAGCAAGCAATTGTGGGCGTATATAAATAAAAAGAAAAATCGTTTCCCTAGCTCTAAGTAAGATCAAATCAACTGCTCTAGGATCGGATAATATTCCAATAAAGTTCATCAACATTATTTTTCCTTATATAAAAAAAAATAAATATTGCACATTTTTAATACTATAATTTTAACATCAAGCTATCCTTACCTCTGGAAGACGGCGAGGGTGGTTCCTATTGAAAAGAAAGGATCATCAACCTCATTGGACAACTTTCGACCCATTAGTATACTACCATGCCTTTCTAAAATATTCGAAACAGTAATAAAAGACCAAATGTTTGACTACCTTTGTTCTACGAGTTTACTCAGTAATTGTCACTTTGGATTTCGTATTGGCGGTAGTACTTCTTCTCTGCTCTTAAGTTTAACAGAAAGCATCCGAAATGATATTAACAACAAAAAAAAGTCCACATTTACTTCCCTTGATCTTAGCAAAGCATTTGACACCGTTAATTATGCCATATTAGTTAAAAAACTAGCTACTGAATTTCATTTTTCTGCCTTTTCGTGCAAATTAATATATTCTTACTTAACAGATCGAAAGCAATTTGTTGAGGAGGGTAATTGTAGTTCAAATGTTGCCACTTGTTCTAGTGGCGTACCCCAAGGATCGATTCTTGGCCCACTTTTATTTCTTATGTACATGAACGATTTTGTTAATTTTATTAATAATACCCAGTGCAAAGTTTTTCTTTTTGCAGATGACATTAATCTTTTATTCAATGGTGAAGCACAATTCCTGGATTGTATGGAAGCAAATATAAATTATACACTGTCTCTAGTTTTGTCTTGGGCGGTCTACAATAAACTTAATTTTAATCCGTCAAAGACACAAGCATTAATATTTGGGACATCATAAAAACTTAAGAATAATCTTTAATAGCATATGCATTCCATTTGTTGACGTGATCAAATGTCTTGGGTTAATGCTTGATAATAAATTGTCTTTTAGTTCACATATTTCCTACTGTTTGGAAATATACAGCGGCTTTACAATGTCTAATTTAAATCGTTTAAGAATGATCTTTAATCGAATTGTTAGATTTATTTTTGGTCTGAAAATATCGCAAGATGTTTCACAACATCCTAAAATATTTTTAAAATGTACTTTTCATAATTTTATTAGAATACGGACATTGTATTATTTCTATCGTATAATTAACAAGTAAAAGTGCTATATTCGGCTGTGCCGAATCTTAAATACCCTTCACAGATGTAATTCTTCTTTCTTTCTTGCCAAAACAGAAAGTAGGATTAACTAAAAAATCAAAATGATGTTATCGGTTACTTTTATATTTAAGAAAACGTTTAAATTATTCGGCTAGGAAGCTAAATGTTTGGCTTTTCTTATATCTAATACCTATGAACGTCTTTCAAAAATATTATATATATTTACTTTACAAACAAAAAGAAAAAATATATTTCATGTACCCCAAAAAGTTCTAATTGTCCAACAGTAGAATCGTCTTTTAGATTTTGTTGGTTTTTAATACCAGTTTACTTCTTTCTGATATATAAAGTAGGTATAATTCATCATAAAAATCAAAAATAACAAATAAAATGGCTGCTTTTATGAATCAGCAAATGTCGATTTTCCAACCCTGGAACCGAATTTTTAGTTTTTCAAATGTTTATTACCAGTTTAATTCTTAGCGAAGCATAAAATATGTTTAATTCACTCAAAAAACCAAAATTGGGAACTTATATGGTTACTTTTATGTACCAAAAAATTTCGATTTTCCAACCCTGGAACCGAATTTTTAATTTTTTGATGCTAATTAAATTTTTTCTGATATATAAAATAGGGTTAATTCACTAAAAACACAAAATTTGGAATTTATGTTAATTTTAATACTTTTATGTGCCAAAAATATTTCAATTTTCCAACTCTGGAAGCGTACTTTTATTTTTTACCAATGCAATTCTTAGTGAGGTGTAACATAGTTTTACTTGACAAAAAAATTAAAACTTTTAAACATTTTGGTCACTTTTATGTACCATAAAATATTTCATTTGTCCAACCCTAGAGTCGAAATTTTTATTTTTTTAAATTTTAATACCAATTTTGTTCTTCCTGAATTATAAAACAGCTTTAATTAGCAAAAAGAAACAACGTCAATTGCCTTCTTGGTTACTTTTATGCAGAATAAATAAATCAATTTCCCAACCCTGGAAACGAAATTTAAATTTTTTTACCACTACAACTCTTAATGAGGCATGAAATAGTTTTATTTAAGAAAAACTTCATATTTGTAACCATTTAGGTCATTTTTATGTACCACAAAATATTGCAGTTATCCAACTCTGGAATCTAAATTTTGATTTTTTTTAGTTTTTGATATAAATTTTCTTTTTACTGAACTAAAAAATAGTTTCAATTAGTAAAAAAAAACAAGGTCAATTGCCTTTTTGGTTACTTTTATGTAAAAAAAAATCAATTTCCCAAGCCTGGAAGTGAAATTTAAATTTATTAAAATTTTCTTTATAAATGCAAATCTTCATGAGGTATAAAGTAGTTTTGTTTAAGAAAAACTCGAATTTTGCAACCATTTTGGTTATTACATGTACTACAAAATATTGCATGTACCAAATAAAAATTAATTTTTCCAACCCTGGAAGCGAAATTTTAATTTCTTTTTGTTTTTTTATCAGTGCAACGCTTCTTGAGGTATAAAGTAGTTTTATTTAAGAAAAATTGCAAATTTTTTACCATTTTGGTAAATTTCATGTACCATAAAATACTGCACTTGTCCATCCCTGGATTCGAAACTTTATTTTTTTTAAATTTTTGATACCAATTTTGTTCTTCTTAAATTATGACAGTTTTAGTTATCAAAAACAAAAAAAAAACAAGTAAAAGTGCTATATTCGGCTGTGCCGAATCTTAAATACCCTTCACAGATGTAATTCTTCTTTCTTTCTTTCTTGCCAAAACAGAAAGTAGGTTTAATTAAAAAATCAAAATGATGTTATCGGTTACTTTTATATTTAAGAAAACGTTTAAATTTTTCGGCTAGGAAGCTAAATGTTTGGCTTTTCTTATATCTAATACCTATGAACGTCTTTCGAAAATATTATATATATTTAATTTACAAACAAAACGAAAAATCGGTTTCATGTACCCCAAAAAGTTCTAATTGTCCAACCGTAGAATCGTCTTTGGTTTTCAATGTTGTTGGTTTTTAATACCAGTTTACTTCTTTCTGATATAAAATGTAGGTATAATTCATCATAAAAATCAAAAATAACAAATAAAATGGCTGCTTTTATGAATCAGAAAATGTCGATTTCCCAACCCTGGAACCGAATTTTTAATTTTTTAATACTAATTTAATTTTTTCTGATACATAAAATAGCTTTAATTCACTAAAAACACAAAATTTGGAATTTATGTATGTACTTTTATATACCAAAAAATATTTCAATTTTCCAACCCCGGAACCGAATTTATAATTTTTACCAATTCAATTCTTAGTGAGGTGTAACATAGTTTTACTTGACAAAAAAATTAAAATGTTTAAACTTTTTGGTCACTTTCATGTACCATAAAGTATATCATTTGTCCAACCCTGGAGTCGAGTTGATTTTTTAAGATTTTAATACCAATTTTGTTCTTCCTGAATTATAAAACAGCTTTAACTAGCAAAAAGAAACAACGTCAATTGCCTTTTTGGTTACTTTTATGCAGAATAAATATATCAATTTCCCAACCCTGGAAACGAAATTTAAGTTTTTTTTACCAATGCAACTCTTAATGAGGCATGAAATAGTTTTATTTAAGAAATACTTAATTTTTATAACCATATAGGTTATAAATAAAGTTTTAATTAGTAAAAAACAACGTCAATTGCCTTTTTGGTTACTTTTATGTTTAAAAAAAAATTCAATTCCCCCACCCCTGGAAGCGAAATTTAAATTTTTTAAAATTTTCTTTATCAATGCAAATCTTCATAAGGTATAAAGTAGTTTTGTAAGTTTGTAAATAAAGTAAAAAATGTCTTTTACTATCAGTGAATTAAACAACACTAAATTACCAACTAAGGGTGATGTTATTAATTTCTTTTTACATCTTCGGCATAACGCTGGTAGAATTCGAAAGCTGGGTGCTTTTAAACAAGAAGTTTTGAGAGGTATCATCATTTTGTGGCAGTTTTCAAAAGAAATAATCGAGATACCAGGTAGCACAAGAAAAACAACTTTGTTTGATAGTTTTGTTGACTAACCTTAATTAATTTCACAGAATATCCGTGCCATTCTCAAAACACCGAGCGTTTTGTTCATGTAGTACATGAGTCTGCCATGGCTGTTACCGATGAGCAACGCCTAGGCCACATTTTTTCCAAGCTCGAAAGCCGTGAAAAATATAGCCAACTTGGGTCATTTCAAAATATGAGTAAATAAAATTGTTTTAATATACACAGATCTTTGAATTTTTATTGTATTGGTACAGATATTATGGTAAGTTCGAAAAGAGTGTATCACTATTTAAAAAAGAAGATACTAGGCAAAAACATCGATATATAATACTGTGAATACCGAATATATGATAACTGTTTAAAAAGTCAACCCCTACATTCGGCAAAAAACATAAATTATATTTTTTTAACACTTCTGTTGGAACTATCGAAAAACTTCTTTAACAAAAGTTTAATGATTTTTTGCGGGCTTTAATTTTCTGCTATTAGGGTGGTACATTAGGGTGGTAGAAAATGAGATCTGGTGGGTAAATACTAGAACGGGATACAAAATACCATTGACTATTAAAGCAAAACATTGGTCTCTTTGAGACAAAAACATCGATATATCACACTTTGAGATCCGACTGTAAATGCCGAAGATATAACGAAAAATGTATTTTGGCGACCCCTACTTTCGGCAAAAAAAATAAAAAAAAAATTTTTTTGAAAATGTCTTACAACATTACTTCGTATTCGGTGGTGTACGGCGAACTTTTTTTTTCTTGCCTATATGGCGAGACGCTCTAATGCACATGATCCTGAAGCATTTAATAATTATTTCATATCAGCTCAAACAGCAGCAGATGTGACACATCCTAACTTCAATAGCCTTTCACTAATGGGATTTAACTTTAAGCATATTAACGATAACGATCTGGTACTTGCTCTAAGTAAGATCAAATCAACTGCTCTAGGATCGGATAATATTCCAATAAAGTTCATCAACATTATTTTTCCTTATATAAAAAAAAATAACTATTGCACATTTTTAATACTATAATTTTAACATCAAGCTATCCTTACCTCTAGAAGACGGCGAGGGTGGTTCCTATTGAAAAGAAAGGATCATCAACCTCATTGGACAACTTTCGACCCATTAGTATACTACCATGCCTTTCTAAAATATTCGAAACAGTAATAAAAGACCAAATGTTTGACTACCTTTGTTCTACGAGTTTACTCAGTAATTGTCACTTTGGATTTCGTATTGGCGGTAGTACTTCTTCTCTGCTCTTAAGTTTAACAGAAAGCATCCGAAATGATATTAACAACAAAAAAAAGTCCACATTCCTTGACCTTAGCAAAGCATTTGACACCGTTAATTATGCCATATTAGTTAAAAAACTAGCTACTGAATTTCATTTTTCTGCCTTTTCGTGCAAATTAATATATTCTTACTTAACAGATCGAAAGCAATTTGTTGAGGAGGGTAATTGTAGTTCAAATGTTGCCACTTGTTCTAGTGGCGTACCCCAAGGATCGATTCTTGGCCCACTTTTATTTCTTATGTACATGAACGATTTTGTTAATTTTATTAATAATACCCAGTGCAAAGTTTTTCTTTTTGCAGATGACATTAATCTTTTATTCAATGGTGAAGCACAATTCCTGGATTGTATGGAAGCAAATATAAATTATACACTGTCTCTAGTTTTGTCTTGGGCGGTCTACAATAAACTTAATTTTAATCCGTCAAAGACACAAGCATTAATATTTGGGACATCATAAAAACTTAAGAATAATCTTTAATAGCATATGCATTCCATTTGTTGACGTGATCAAATGTCTTGGGTTAATGCTTGATAATAAATTGTCTTTTAGTTCACATATTTCCTACTGTTTGGAAATATACAGCGGCTTTACAATGTCTAACTTAAATCGTTTAAGAATGATCTTTAATCGAATTGTTAGATTTATTTTTGGTCTGAAAATATCGCAAGATGTTTCACAACATCCTAAAATATTTTTAAAATGTACTTTTCATAATTTTATTAGAATACGGACATTGTATTATTTCTATCGTATAATTAACAAGTAAAAGTGCTATATTCGGCTGTGCCGAATCTTAAATACCCTTCACAGATGTAATTCTTCTTTCTTTCTTGCCAAAACAGAAAGTAGGATTAACTAAAAAATCAAAATGATGTTATCGGTTACTTTTATATTTAAGAAAACGTTTAAATTATTCGGCTAGGAAGCTAAATGTTTGGCTTTTCTTATATCTAATACCTATGAACGTCTTTCAAAAATATTATATATATTTACTTTACAAACAAAAAGAAAAAATATATTTCATGTACCCCAAAAAGTTCTAATTGTCCAACAGTAGAATCGTCTTTTAGATTTTGTTGGTTTTTAATACCAGTTTACTTCTTTCTGATATATAAAGTAGGTATAATTCATCATAAAAATCAAAAATAACAAATAAAATGGCTGCTTTTATGAATCAGCAAATGTCGATTTTCCAACCCTGGAACCGAATTTTTAGTTTTTCAAATGTTTATTACCAGTTTAATTCTTAGCGAAGCATAAAATATGTTTAATTCACTCAAAAAACCAAAATTGGGAACTTATATGGTTACTTTTATGTACCAAAAAATTTCGATTTTCCAACCCTGGAACCGAATTTTTAATTTTTTGATACTAATTAAATTTTTTCTGATATATAAAATAGGGTTAATTCACTAAAAACACAAAATTTGGAATTTATGTTAATTTTAATACTTTTATGTGCCAAAAATATTTCAATTTTCCAACTCTGGAAGCGTACTTTTATTTTTTACCAATGCAATTCTTAGTGAGGTGTAACATAGTTTTACTTGACAAAAAAATTAAAACTTTTAAACATTTTGGTCACTTTTATGTACCATAAAATATTTCATTTGTCCAACCCTAGAGTCGAAATTTTTATTTTTTTAAATTTTAATACCAATTTTGTTCTTCCTGAGTTATAAAACAGCTTTAATTAGCAAAAAGAAACAACGTCAATTGCCTTCTTGGTTACTTTTATGCAGAATAAATAAATCAATTTCCCATCCCTGGAAACGAAATTTAAATTTTTTTGCCACTACAACTCTTAATGAGGCATGAAATAGTTTTATTTAAGAAAAACTTAATATTTGTAACCATTTAGGTCATTTTTATGTACCACAAAATATTGCAGTTATCCAACTCTGGAATCTAAATTTTGATTTTTTTTAGTTTTTGATATAAATTTTCTTTTTACTGAACTAAAAAATAGTTTCAATTAGTAAAAAAAAAACAAGGTCAATTGCCTTTTTGGTTACTTTTATGTAAAAAAAAAGTCAATTTCCCAAGCCTGGAAGTGAAATTTAAATTTATTAAAATTTTCTTTATAAATGCAAATCTTCATGAGGTATAAAGTAGTTTTGTTTAAGAAAAACTCGAATTTTGCAACCATTTTGGTTATTACATGTACTACAAAATATTGCATGTACCAAATAAAAATTAATTTTTCCAACCCTGGAAGCGAAATTTTAATTTATTTTTGTTTTTTTATCAGTGCAACGCTTCTTGAGGTATAAAGTAGTTTTATTTAAGAAAAATTGCAAATTTTTTACCATTTTGGTAAATTTCATGTACCATAATATACTGCACTTGTCCATCCCTGGATTCGAAACTTAATTTTTTTTTAATTTTTGATACCAATTTTGTTCTTTTTAAATTATGACAGTTTTAGTTATCAAAAACAAAAAAAAAAACAAGTAAAAGTGCTATATTCGGCTGTGCCGAATCTTAAATACCCTTCACAGATGTAATTCTTCTTTCTTTCTTTCTTGCCAAAACAGAAAGTAGGTTTAATTAAAAAATCAAAATGATGTTATCGGTTACTTTTATATTTAAGAAAACGTTTAAATTTTTCGGCTAGGAAGCTAAATGTTTGGCTTTTCTTATATCTAATACCTATGAACGTCTTTCGAAAATATTATATATATTTCATTTACAAACAAAACAAAAAATCGGTTTCATGTACCCCAAAAAGTTCTAATTGTCCAACCGTAGAATCGTCTTTGGTTTTCAATGTTGTTGGTTTTTAATACCAGTTTACTTCTTTCTGATATAAAATGTAGGTATAATTCATTGTTTCCTCGAAATATTTTTGAGAAAATATTAAAACACAATTTTGATTTAGAAAAATTATTTAAATTTATTTTTGGGGTTTTTTCTTTTCTGTGGGTACGTACCGTACTTTCGTGTTTTCAACAGGTAAGTGTTTTTACATGAAGAAAAACCATATACGAAAAAAAACAACTTAACGAAAAGAAAAAGAAAACAAAAACATAGAAAGGTCCAGTGAACAATAATCAAAGGACCTTTTACACTATGCGCGTAAACATCCCGCCCCCTTGCTATACTGCAACAAAGAGGACTAAGGATAACGCGGGCGTATTATAGGAAGAGATATAATAAAATACAGTTTTGTTTCAAGAAAGATAAATAATTCATTAGAGATACTTTTAATTTTTTTTTAAATTCAAAAGAAAAAAAAAATATAAAAACTTTTAAAGGAATATAATAATAAAAAAACAGTAAACAAATTTATATCTAAACAATGTGTCCAGACATAACGTTGATGACGATAGTCGCCGGATTATTTGCTGCAGGGAATTGCTGCTGGTGTCCTTGGATTGATTGGTGTTGGGGTTGTCGTAGTTGAGCTTGCTGGGGTTGGGAACACTGGCATTGCTTGGCAGCCCTAGATTTGCTACGTTTTCTAGTTCCCCTATTATTTTTCGTCGAGGGTTTTTGGTTGGAGCCTTTTGCCTTGCATCGATGGAGTAAGGTGTGGTGATCGGCCTTGCACTCAAGGCAACGTTCTCGGCTCGTGCACTTGTCTTTCATGTGAGAGTGTGCGAGACAGTTAAAACAATATTTAAATTTTGTCACTGTTTCCCACCGTTCCTTCACCGTCATCTTCCTGAACCTGTAACATTTTCGCAATGCGTGTTCACTCTTGCACAACCGACAGTCTCGAAATCGTTCAGCGCGTGCGGTTTTGGCATCCGAAGCAGAAGACGATGGGGCTTCGATGGGTTTGCGGTGTACCTCAAGACGACGGGATGAACTAGACATTGTTCTAAAAGCGAGTGAACAAAAAAGAGAGGAGAAACCAAAAAAAACAGAATTAGTGAGTTTCTGAATGGGGTAAGAGAACAAGCTTCACAATAGGCCGGGTGAAAACGCCTGAAGCTGTTCTCACGTCCGCTGTACGGACCTTAGAATCATGCCCAACGTAAGTCTTTTCTATTCGTCCTAGACGCCATTCATTCGGAGGTAAATTATCCTGACGGACAACCACCAAGTCGCCTACTTCAAAATCTTTCTGGGGATATTTCCATTTTACTCGACGATGAAGTTCTTTGAGATATTCTTCTTTCCACCGCTGGGCAAAATGGTGGTGAAGAATTTTAAGCTTTTGCCACCTTTTTGCAACACTCAAAGAGAGGTCAGCATGATCGGCTTCAGGGGGTGAGAGAAGAGGCGCACCAATCAGGAAATGACCTGGCGTTAAAGGAACTAAGTCAGATGGATCATCGGTCATAGCAGTTAATGGTCTTGAATTCAGGCAAGCTTCTATACGGGTTAACATAGTCGTGAATTCCTCAAAGGTAAACTTCTGAACCCCAGAAATTTTACGTAAATGAATTTTAACGCTCTTTACGCCGGCTTCCCATAAGCCGCCCATATGGGGAGCACCGGGGGGAATGAAATGCCATTCCACAGGCTGGAAGCTGTTCCGTACAAGTACCTTCCTCTTGACTTCAGATAAGAACTGTTTTCGGTCAACCTCGAGTAAATTAGCAGCACCGACGAATGCAGTTCCGTTGTCGGAATATAAGTGAGAAGGACATCCCCGACGTGAGAAAAAACGAGCAAAGGCAGCAAGGAATGTTTCCGTCGACATATCTCCAGTTGCCTCCAAATGAATAGCCTTCGTCGCAAAGCAAACAAAAACTAAAACATAGCCTTTTGTAATTTTACAACCCCTACCAATGTAAGATTTTATGTCGAACGGGCCTGCGAAATCTAAGCCGGTATGGGTGAACGGTCTTGACATAGAGCATCGTTCAGGGGGTAATGCAGCCATAATCTGCTGACCGGACTTCTTTCGATAAATAGTACATTCCTTACAATTATAAATTACTGCACGGATCAGATTCTTTAGCTTAGGGACCCAGAATTCGCTTCTTATTAAACGGAGCATTAATGAATGACCGCCATGAGCAGAGCACTTGTGCACATGTTCAACAAATAAGCGAGTAAAACGGGCAGAATAGGGTAAAATTATTGGATGTCGCTCATCATATGTTAGACCATGTGATCTAGCCAATCGACCGTTAATTCTGACAAAGCCATTTGAATCGATAAAGGGTTCAACGTGAGCAAACTACTCTTTGTAGACACTGGTATACCCTTCGCAAGTGCGGTATATTCGGGTATAAAATTTCGCTGACATATAAGAATCAGGCGATTTCGAGTAAATTTTACTTCGGACTGGGTTAAATCTAAAGTGTCATACGAGCAATTTCGAGTTTTCAAATAGTTTAAGCACCTGAACCAATACGAAATAATTCGCATTGCACGGGGTAAGTCTGAAAAACGTTCGAGTATATCATATGGGGTTTCGAGTTGAATTGAAAACGACTGAACTTCAAGGTGTTGGTGTTCAATAGGGGTATGTTGTGGCCAGCACTCTCGAGGTTGTCTTAACCATGCAGAGCCATGCCACCAAAAAGAATTATCAATTAGATCTCTTGCAAGAGTTCCACGACTTGCCAAATTGGCGGGGTTGTCCTTGGAATCTACATGAGACCAATTCTCATTACCAACTTTATTAACGATCAACGCTACTCTGTTTTTAACAAAGGTGGGCCAATGACACAGGGGTTTTTTAAGCCAGGATAAAACAATAGTAGAATCAGTCCATAGATAAACTTTACTCCTGTCTAGATTTAATTGGGTACATAATGATTCTACCATTTTTGCCATCAAAGCCGCTCCACACAATTCTAAACGGGGTAATGTTTCAGCTTTTACGGGAGCTACCTTTGTTTTTGACGCGAGTAAGTGCGTCGTAATTTCATTGGATGCTATATTTCGAATGTACAGAGCAGCACCGTATGCCTTTTCAGAGGCGTCGCAAAACGCATGAAGTTCAAATTCATTTTCGGGAAGAAAATTAACCCATCTTGGAATATTAATTTTCTCAACATTAATGTAGTCGTTTAAAAATGCGCGCCATTGAGATAGGGTTAGGGGGTGCAAACTTTCATCCCAGTCTGTCTTGTCCTTCCAAATTTGTTGCATTATGATTTTTGCTACAACAATTTTTGGTGAGAACCAACCTGCAGGGTCAAATAATTTTGCTATTTCAGACAAGACAGACCTTTTCGTGACAATATCCTGGCGTGGATGCGATGTGAGTTTGAAATAGAAGCTATCTTTATTAGCATCCCACCGCAAGCCTAGGGTTTTTGTGGTACTGGCATCCGAAAATTTTAAGAAGTCTGCATCAAGCAGATTCTCCCGGGGTAAGTCTTCTAAGAGTCGCAAATGGTTGGCTGTCCACTTTCGTAAGACAAAACCAGCTGAACCAAGAACATGGGTTAGCTCATTACGTCTCTTAAAAGCGTCTTCTAATTCATGTGATCCAGCAAGAACATCATCAACATACATTTGAGTTCTCAAAATTTCGGACGCAGCAGGACTTATGGGTTTACAATCGTCAGCCAATTGCAAAAGAGTACGAATCGCTAAGTACGGCGCGCAGTTCACTCCGAACGTTACCGTGCTAAGCTCATACTCTTTAATTTCAACTTCAGGATTATCACGAAACAAAATCCGCTGATATTGGGTTTGATTGGGGTGAACTAGTATCTGACGATACATTTTCTCAATATCCGCATTAAAAACGTACCGGAAGAAACGCTACCGCAGCAGTAAAACGGTAAGATCCGTCTGTAATACAGGACCTGGGTACAACACACTATTCAGACTCACGCCATTGGAGGAGGGGTTTGAAGCATTAAATACTACTCTGAGTTTCGTGGTTACACTATCAAGTTTAAACACTGCATGATGAGGTAAATAATAATTATCTACAGTGGTATCGAGGCTTTTGACGGCTTTAATGTGTCCCATTGTAAAATACTCACGAACTACATTGTCATATTGTGACTTTAATTCGGGATTTTTCAATAAACGTGCCTCATTTCGTACAAACTGGGAAAAAGCGCTTTTACGAGAATCCCCTAATTCCAATTCATTTGAGAATTCTCGACGAAATAGGAGAGATACCACATAACGGCCGTCGGGATTTTTATAAGTCGTAGCCTGGTAAAGTTTCTCACAATATTCATCTTCTTGCGATAAATGGGTCGCTTGTGGAACTTCTTCAAGTTCCCAAAAACGAGCGAGTAGAGTATTTAACTCGAGATGGGTGCAAAACGATGCTACGGAGTGTAAGGGTTGATAAGGAGAAACTTCGCCTGTGACGATCCACCCGAACACGGTTTTCTGGGCGATCAGGTTGCCATTTGGATGTATTTTGACATCCGTAGTTAAAATTTTGGGATATACGTTTCCTCCAAAAAGTATATCCATACGGGTACACATGACGTCGGTCAGTGTAATGTCGGGGAAGGATGAGGTTATAATATCAGAGATATTACATGAAGGCAACTGACCGGTGATTTTTTCTACAACATACGCAGGCACTTCCAGTTTGAAACTGGGGTCGATCGGCGAACTGACTGTAAAAATGCACATGGTAGAGGATTTACCAGCTACACAGTCCATCATTCCTGTGACACTTGTCAATGGCACAGAAAATGTGGGAATAGCGAGCTTCCTTTGTAACCTTCTTGAAATAAAGGTACCTTGTGAACCAGGGTCAACTAGGGCCCGGGCCGCACATCTAATGTCATTTATATGCACTATGCAAACCGCTGAGCCCAAAATCACTGTTTGATTTAGATTAGAAGTGAGATGTGCGGTATAAGTATGTAAATTACGAGCCGCGGCAGAAGTTGAAGGGTTGAAATCAAGTGGGGGTTGTGATGGTACTGCAGTCGTGCTAGAAGCTATAGGGAGCTGGGGTGAATTACTGGTAGATATATGTGATCTTACGTCTCTATGAAGCAATGAATGATGCTTTTGCTTACAAAGTGAGCACACATGAACACTTTTACAATTCCTAAACTCATGTGAGGTTGCCAAACAGTTCGAACAACACTTTAGACGCTTCACTGTTGACATACGCTCATCAACACTCTGACTCAAAAATCTGGGACAAAGTCTAATAGGGTGAGACCCCTGACAGAGGAAACAACGACAAACCGTTGGAGTAGAGCTAGTTTTTGTCGCAAAACTTTGAATTTTCGCATTATCATTCGATGATTTTTTAGCAGCGTTAAAATTTGGGTTATTTTGTACATTGGCAGTGATGGGGTATTTGTTCCGGTTTTGAACAGGGTTTGAATGGGACTGCCTTATGTCAGAAATTGACTCTAGGGTTTTGAAACGCGCTGTTAAAAAAACATCCATATCGGTCCATTTAGGGGAAGTTTTAAGTTTTTTCGATTGTTCCCAAAGCCCCAGAGGGCATCTTTATTCTCGTACGTGTCAACCAGCTTTTTCCATGCGACTTCATAGCCATCGTTGGTCAGTGGCACAGTTTGTATGGTATCATGCGCATCTTTAGCGGTTTTTTGCAATAAATAGTACAATTTTTGTACTGGGGTCAACCTGGGGTTATTACCATACAAAGCGGAAAACATATCCCGAAATGAGGGCCAGCTCTTATAATCTCCATAAAATATGGGAGTATCGCAAGGGGGTACATTAATCATAGGGGCGGATTGAGCTATCGACCTCTCGACTTGAACCGCCACTTTAAATTGTTCTAGGAGACCAGTTATAAGAGACATCCCCCGGGTATAGGTGCCATACGAATTAAGATATTTAGATTTTAATTCTTTAACCTGAGGATCTTTAACCTTTTCGGCTTCATTCAACAAAGAGTCATATGTTGAGCGAACAGCTTCCCATAACCGATTGAGCTCTTTTTCATGACTATTTACAGAACCGAGTTGGTGTTCCGCTAGTGGTATAGAAGCAATATATACTTCAAAATCTGCCAGACGGTCGGCATTGCGGATCAATGTAGTCATGTCCATTTTTGATCTCAAGTTGTATGGAGAGCGTGGGTGGGAAATTTTAAAAGAATTTATTTAAAACGTAAAAATAAAAAAAATTTTATCAATTAAACCGATAAATTTCGAATTCCGAATAAACGGGGAACAATAAAGATTTTCTAAAATTAATTGCGTAAGAAAAAATTTCGAACACTGAATAAATAAAAAATTTTAACGGAGAAGAAAAAAAATAAACGATAAAAAAAATTCTCGGGTCGGGGTAACGGGTTAAAAAATTTATAAAAATAAGTTTTTGCAAAATCAAAAACAAATAAATATATTTGTATATAGGGTAAAAACTAATATACAACAAAGTTAATTTCACACCTAGATTCCTCTTTCAATAATTTGGGTACAATATCAAAGAAAACCCGGGTTAAATTTGGGATATGAACAAAAAGTTGGATTCCAATAAATTAAATAAGGGTTACTCTAAGTGTGAAAACGCTTTGTTAAATAAAAAAGAAATACAATTCTTTTAAACACTAGTATTGCACTGAACTCGTCACGGTTGCCAACAATGGATTAATCGAATACGATATTCGGTTAAAATTTGTTTATTTATTTATTTATTTATTTTTTTTTTTTGAGGAATTATTAATTAAATCACGTATAACTAAAAAATTAGTAAAAATTCACTTAAACAGAATTAATTGAATAGCAACAGGTTTTTATTCGATTAAAAATATTGCAGCACTAGTGTAGGTTGTGTGTGTGTGTGACAACATAAAGTAAAAAAAAACAAACCAACAAACACAGATTTAGTGATTGTTTCTCTTTTAAAAGAGTATATAAAACTGGGTATGTATGTAAGGCAAAACAATCACTAATAATGAGTGACTAATTACTGGGTTTCACTATTATTAACTCAATAATAACAAAAAATTTGATTATATATTTTTTCTTTATATATTTCGCCACATCCAACAAAATACATTCATAATATTATATTAAATATTTTTTTCTTGTGTTTGTTGGATTTTATTATTGTTTTGGTTTCGGACAATGCACTTTTAATTATAAAAACAAGGAGTAGCACTTCTCTTGTTCTCTTCTGAGAATATGCACAATTTAGGCGCCTGGAAATAAATTCCTTTAATATTTTTTCTCAAATATGTACATATGTATGTATATTGTACATAGTTAGGAATGTATGTATATAAATATATAAACTTAAAGATATATAAATATATACATTACATACAAAAGTAATTGCACTTTACTTTTTTTATACCCTCCAAAAAAGAATTTTGAGGGTATATTCACTTTGTCATTCCGTTTGTAACGCATCGAAATATCCATCTCAGACCCCATAAAGTATATATATTCTTGATCAGTGATGAAATCTAAGACGAACTGAGCATGTCCGTCCGTCCGTCCGTCCGTCCGTCCGTCTGTGGAAATCACGATTCAGTCCAAACGAAAAGAACTAGACTCTTGAAATTTGGCATAAACATATTTTAAAACTTAGAGCAGGTTAAGTTCGAAGATGGGCTAAATCGGGCAAGAGGGAAAAAAGTTCCCCTAAGAAGAACTAAACCAACCCAGAAAAAACAACATAATTTTTAAAGTTTTTTGGTTATTTTGTTAAGCAAATGATACATTTTTATGTCGAATACGGTCCAACGCCTTAAACTTGGAGCCATTAAATAAAATAAAAATATTTTTTGACCCCGCCCACTTCAGTGGGCGTTATTATAGGCAAAAATAGCATAAAAATTTAACAAATTGTTTTACTTAAGCCTACATTCCTTAAAAATAACACTTTTAAAATTTAATGACGAAGTTAAAACGAAACCTGGTACTACTCTGCCCTACCCCCTCCTTCCCCTTCGCCCCCTAAATGACCCTACCAAAAAATTTTTTTTTTTCAAATTTTGTATATAATCATCCCAAGCATTTATCTTTAGAGTTTTATGACTGCCGATTTCTGCCCTACCCCCCCCCCCCCCACCTCTTCCTTTGCCCCCTAAATGACCCTACCAAAAAAAAAACTTTTTTTTTAAATTTTGTATATAATCATTCCAAGTTTTTATCTTTAGAGTTTTATGACTGCCGATTTCTGCCGTACCCCCCCCCCCCCCCTTCCCTTCCTTTGCCCCCTAAATGACCCTACCAAAAAAAAAATTTTTTTTTAATTTTGTATATAATCATCCCACGCATTTATCTTTAGAGTTTTATTACTGCCGATTTCTGCCCTACCCCCTCCTCCCCCTTTGCCCGCTAAATGACCCTATTAAAACTAAATAAAAATTTTGTTTAATTATGTGTATAATCATCCCAAGCATTTATTTTTAGAGTTTTATGTCTACTTGTTTCAGCCCTACCCCCTCTCCCCCTTTGCCCTCTAAATGACCCTATCAAAAAAAAAGAAATTTTAATTTTGTATATAATTATCCCAACCATTTATTTTTAGAGTTTTATGACAAAGGTGAAATGTTTCCCCCACAGCCCTTGCCAGAGCGATCCCGCCAAAATACAGTTTTTATACCCTCCAAAGAGAATTGTGATGAAGTCTAAGACGGTCTAGCATTGCCCATACTTACGTTCGTCTGTGGAAAACATGATATTGCATATTTTTGAACCCCGCCCCCTTTAGTGGGCGTTGACGTACGATATTATATAAAGGAACTCTGTCCCACCAAGTTAAACATTTCAAATTCACTTACTAAATATTTGGAGGGTATTTAAGATTCGACCCGGTCGAATATAGCGTTTTTACTTGTTTTTATTTAAAATATGTTTTGCCGACGGCAAATTGAGTTGGAATTGATTCTCCTTTTTTCACGTTTTCTTTATTATTTGTCACACACTTATTTATTTATTTATGGTACACAAAAAAATAAAACAAATGCACACAACTAACCTTTTCTCAATAGGATTACTTTTGGATGGGGGTTTTTCCATATAATGGTTATCCGGGGGATGAAAAAATTATCCTGGAAATAAATATATTTTCTTGAAAATATTTCAAGGACTCGGGGGGGTCTAATCCGGCTCGAAGGACCAAAATGTTTCCTCGAAATATTTTTGAGAAAATATTAAAACACAATTTTGATTTAGAAAAATTATTTAAATTTAATTTTGGGGTTTTTTCTTTTCTGTGGGTACGTACCGTACTTTCGTGTTTTCAACAGGTAAGTGTTTTTACATGAAGAAAAACCATATACAAAAAAAAACAACTTAACGAAAAGAAAAAGCAAACAAAAACATAGAAAGGTCCGGTGAACAATAATCAAAGGACCTTTTACACTATGCGCGTAAACATTCATCATAAAAATCAAAAATAACAAATAAAATGGCTGCTTTTATGAATCAGAAAATGTCGATTTCCCAACCCTGGAACCGAATTTTTAATTTTTTAATACTAATTTAATTTTTTCTGATACATAAAATAGCTTTAATTCACTAAAAACACAAAATTTGGAATTTATGTATGTACTTTTATATACCAAAAAATATTTCAATTTTCCAACCCCGGAACCGAATTTATAATTTTTTACCAATTCAATTCTTAGTGAGGTGTAACATAGTTTTACTTGACAAAAAAATTAAAATGTTTAAACTTTTTGGTCACTTTCATGTACCATAAAGTATATCATTTGTCCAACCCTGGAGTCGAGTTGATTTTTTAAGATTTTAATACCAATTTTGTTCTTCCTGAATTATAAAACAGCTTTAACTAGCAAAAAGAAACAACGTCAATTGCCTTTTTGGTTACTTTTATGCAGAATAAATATATCAATTTCCCAACCCTGGAAACGAAATTTAAGTTTTTTTTACCAATGCAACTCTTAATGAGGCATGAAATAGTTTTATTTAAGAAATACTTAATTTTTATAACCATATAGGTTATAAATAAAGTTTTAATTAGTAAAAAACAACGTCAATTGCCTTTTTGGTTACTTTTATGTTTAAAAAAAATTTCAATTCCCCCACCCCTGGAAGCGAAATTTAAATTTTTTTAAATTTTCTTTATCAATGCAAATCTTCATAAGGTATAAAGTAGTTTTGTTTAAGAAAAACTCGAATTTTGCAATCATTTTGGTTATTACATGTACTACAAAATATTGCATGTACCAAAAAAAATTTAATTTTTCCAACCCTGGAAACGAAATTTTAATTTTTTTTGTTTGTTTTTTTATCAGTGCAATGCTTCTTGAGGTATAAAGTAGTTTTATTTACGAAAAATTGCAAAAAAACATTAAACTTTTGTTAAAGAAGTTTTTCGATATTTCCAACAGAACTGTTAAAATATACAATTTATGTTTTTTGCCGAATGTAGGGGTTACCTTTTTGAGTATTTTTGTCAGATTTTCTGTATTTACTGTCGGATCTCACAGTGCGATATATCGATGTTTTTGTCTCGAGGAGGCCAATGGTCATCTTTAATATTCATTGACCTCAATATAACCGTTCTAATAGTTAAGGCTGTTCTTATGAAATATTTCCATAATTCCGGTAGATCTATAAGAAAAAAATTCATGTTTTTTGTCGAGCCTAGAAAATGTGATTTTAAATTGATTTGAAATTGATTTGAAATTTTTCGTACAAAATTTTATACCCGGAAATCCATCTTTCGGTTAGACGTTAACGGGAGATTAAGTAAATTCGAGTTAGTTTAAATCCTCTAATAATGGAAGTAGTACCGTTATTACTCTCATAGTTTATTTATTTTTGTATTATCCATGAAATATCTGTTGGAATTATCAATATTTAATCGTGTCGTGTCAAGAATTAATTTAAATAAACTAAAAAATGTCTTTTACTATCAGTGAATTAAACAACACTAAATTACCAACTAAGGGTGATGATATTAATTTCTTTTTACATCTTCGGCATAACGCTGGTAGAATTCGAAAGCTGGGTGCTTTTAAACAAGAAGTTTTGAGAGGTATCATCATTTTGTGGCAGTTTTCAAAAGAAATAATCGAGATACCAGGTAGCACAAGAAAAACAACTTTGTTTGATAGTTTTGTTGACTAACCTTAATTAATTTCACAGAATATCCGTGCCATTCTCAAAACACCGAGCGTTTTGTTCATGTAGTACATGAGTCTGCCATGGCTGTTACCGATGAGCAACGCCTAGGCCACATTTTTTCCAAGCTCGAAAGCCGTGAAAAATATAGCCAACTTGGGTCATTTCAAAATATGATTAAATAAAATTGTTTTAATATACACAGATCCTTGAATTTTTATTGTATTGGTACAGATATTATGGTAAGTTCGAAAAGAGTGTATCACTATTTAAAAAAGAAGATACTAGGCAAAAACATCGATATATAATACTATAAAATCCGACTGTGAATACCGAATATATGATAACTGTTTAAAAAGTCAACCCCTACATTCGGCAAAAAACATAAATTATATTTTTTTAACACTTCTGTTGGAACTATCGAAAAACTTCTTTAACAAAAGTTTAATGATTTTTTGTGGGCTTTAATTTTCTGCTATTAGGGTGGTACATTAGGGTGGTAGAAAATGAGATCTGGTGGGTAAATACTAGAACGGGATACAAAATACCATTGACTATTAAAGCAAAACATTGGTCTCTTTGAGACAAAAACATCGATATATCACACTTTGAGATCCGACTGTAAATGCCGAAGATATAACGAAAAATGTATTTTGGCGACCCCTACTTTCGGCAAAAAAAATTTAAAAAAATTTTTTTGAAAATGTCTTACAACATTACTTTGTATTCGGTGGTGTACGGCGAACTTTTTTTTTCTTGCCTATATGGCGAGACGCTCTAATGCACATGATCCTGAAGCATTTAATAATTATTTCATATCAGCTCAAACAGCAGCAGATGTGACACATCCTAACTTCAATAGCCTTTCACTAATGGGATTTAACTTTAAGCATATTAACGAT
This sequence comes from Linnaemya tessellans, assembly GCA_951800035.1. NCBI lineage: Eukaryota > Metazoa > Arthropoda > Insecta > Diptera > Tachinidae > Linnaemya > Linnaemya tessellans. The sequence continues at coordinate 80,595,255 of OX637533.1, read as the reverse complement.
AACGATCTGGTACTTGCTCTAAGTAAGATCAAATCAACTGCTCTAGGATCGGATAATATTCCAATAAAGTTCATCAACATTATTTTTCCTTATATAAAAAAAAAATAACTATTGCACATTTTTAATACTATAATTTTAACATCAAGCTATCCTTACCTCTGGAAGACGGCGAGGGTGGTTCCTATTGAAAAGAAAGGATCATCAACCTCATTGGACAACTTTTGACCCATTAGTATACTACCATGCCTTTCTAAAATATTCGAAAAGACCAAATGTTTGACTACCTTTGTTCTACGAGTTTACTCAGTAATTGTCACTTTGGATTTCGTATTGGCGGTAGTACTTCTTCTCTGCTCTTAAGTTTAACAGAAAGCATCCGAAATGATATTAACAACAAAAAAAGTCCACATTTACTTCCCTTGATCTTAGCAAAGCATTTGACACCGTTAATTATGCCATATTAGTTAAAAAACTAGCTACTGAATTTCATTTTTCTGCCTTTTCGTGCAAATTAATATATTCTTACTTAACAGATCGAAAGCAATTTGTTGAGGAGGGTAATTGTAGTTCAAATGTTGCCACTTGTTCTAGTGGCGTACCCCAAGGATCGATTCTTGGCCCACTTTTATTTCTTATGTACATGAACGATTTTGTTAATTTTATTAATAATACCCAGTGCAAAGTTTTTCTTTTTGCAGATGACATTAATCTTTTATTCAATGGTGAAGCACAATTCCTGGATTGTATGGAAGCAAATATAAATTATACACTGTCTCTAGTTTTGTCTTGGGCGGTCTACAATAAACTTAATTTTAATCCGTCAAAGACACAAGCATTAATATTTGGGACATCATAAAAACTTAAGTATAATCTTTAGTAGCATATGCATTCCATTTGTTGACGTGATCAAATGTCTTGGGTTAATGCTTGATAATAAATTGTCTTTTAGTTCACATATTTCCTACTGTTTGGAAATATACAGCGGCTTTACAATGTCTAACTTAAATCGTTTAAGAATGATCTTTAATCGAATTGTTAGATTTATTTTTGGTCTGAAAATATCTCAAGATGTTTCACAACATCCTAAAATATTTTTAAAATGTACTTTTCATAATTTTATTAGAATACGGACATTGTATTATTTCTATCGTATAATTAACAAGTAAAAGTGCTATATTCGGCTGTACCGAATCTTAAATACCCTTCACAGATGTAATTCTTCTTTCTTTCTTGCCAAAACAGAAAGTAGGATTAACTAAAAAATCAAAATGATGTTATCGGTTACTTTTATATTTAAGGAAACGTTTAAATTATTCGGCTAGGAAGCTAAATGTTTGGCTTTTCTTATATCTAATACCTTTGAACGTCTTTCAAAAATATTATATATATTTAATTTACAAACAAAAAGAAAAAATCTATTTCATGTACCCCAAAAAGTTCTAATTGTCCAACAGTAGAATCGTCTTTTAGATTTTGTTGGTTTTTAATACCAGTTTACTTCTTTCTGATATATAAAGTAGGTATAATTCATCATAAAAATCAAAAATAACAAATAAAATGGCTGCTTTTATGAATCAGCAAATGTCGATTTTCCAACCCTGGAACCGAATTTTTAGTTTTTCAAATGTTTATTACCAGTTTAATTCTTAGCGAAGCATAAAATATGTTTAATTCACTCAAAAAACCAAAATTGGGAACTTATATGGTTACTTTTATGTACCAAAAAATTTCGATTTTCCAACCCTGGAACCGAATTTTTAATTTTTTGATACTAATTAAATTTTTTCTGATATATAAAATAGGGTTAATTCACTAAAAACACAAAATTTGGAATTTATGTTAATTTTAATACTTTTATGTGCCAAAAATATTTCAATTTTCCAACTCTGGAAGCGTACTTTTATTTTTTACCAATGCAATTCTTAGTGAGGTGTAACATAGTTTTACTTGACAAAAAAATTAAAACTTTTAAACATTTTGGTCACTTTTATGTACCATAAAATATTTCATTTGTCCAACCCTAGAGTCGAAATTTTTATTTTTTTAAATTTTAATACCAATTTTGTTCTTCCTGAATTATAAAACAGCTTTAATTAGCAAAAAGAAACAACGTCAATTGCCTTCTTGGTTACTTTTATGCAGAATAAATAAATCAATTTCCCAACCCTGGAAACGAAATTTAAATTTTTTTACCACTACAACTCTTAATGAGGCGTGAAATAGTTTTATTTAAGAAAAACTTCATATTTGTAACCATTTAGGTCATTTTTATGTACCACAAAATATTGCAGTTATCCAACTCTGGAATCTAAATTTTGATTTTTTTTAGTTTTTGATATAAATTTTCTTTTTACTGAACTAAATAATAGTTTCAATTAGTAAAAAAAAACAAGGTCAATTGCCTTTTTGGTTACTTTTATGTAAAAAAAAAATCAATTTCCCAAGCCTGGAAGTGAAATTTAAATTTATTAAAATTTTCTTTATAAATGCAAATCTTCATGAGGTATAAAGTAGTTTTGTTTAAGAAAAACTCGAATTTTGCAACCATTTTGGTTATTACATGTACTACAAAATATTGCATGTACCAAATAAAAATTAATTTTTCCAACCCTGGAAGCGAAATTTTAATTTCTTTTTGTTTTTTTATCAGTGCAACGCTTCTTGAGATATAAAGTAGTTTTATTTAAGAAAAATTGCAAATTTTTTACCATTTTGGTAAATTTCATGTACCATAATATACAGCACTTGTCCATCCCTGGATTCGAAACTTTATTTTTTTTTAATTTTTGATACCAATTTTGTTCTTCTTAAATTATGACAGTTTTAGTTATCAAAAACAAAAAAAAAACAAGTAAAAGTGCTATATTCGGCTGTGCCGAATCTTAAATACCCTTCACAGATGTAATTCTTCTTTCTTTCTTTCTTGCCAAAACAGAAAGTAGGTTTAATTAAAAAATCAAAATGATGTTATCGGTTACTTTTATATTTAAGAAAACGTTTAAATTTTTCGGCTAGGAAGCTAAATGTTTGGCTTTTCTTATATCTAATACCTATGAACGTCTTTCGAAAATATTATATATATTTAATTTACAAACAAAACAAAAAATCGGTTTCATGTACCCCAAAAAGTTCTAATTGTCCAACCGTAGAATCGTCTTTGGTTTTCAATGTTGTTGGTTTTTAATACCAGTTTACTTCTTTCTGATATAAAATATACCTACATTTTATGTATGTACTTTTATATACCAAAAAATATTTCAATTTTCCAACCCCGGAACCGAATTTATAATTTTTTACCAATTCAATTCTTAGTGAGGTGTAACATAGTTTTACTTGACAAAAAAATTAAAATGTTTAAACTTTTTGGTCACTTTCATGTACCATAAAGTATATCATTTGTCCAACCCTGGAGTCGAGTTGATTTTTTAAGATTTTAATACCAATTTTGTTCTTCCTGAATTATAAAACAGCTTTAACTAGCAAAAAGAAACAACGTCAATTGCCTTTTTGGTTACTTTTATGCAGAATAAATATATCAATTTCCCAACCCTGGAAACGAAATTTAAGTTTTTTTTACCAATGCAACTCTTAATGAGGCATGAAATAGTTTTATTTAAGAAATACTTAATTTTTATAACCATATAGGTTATAAATAAAGTTTTAATTAGTAAAAAACAACGTCAATTGCCTTTTTGGTTACTTTTATGTTTAAAAAAAATTTCAATTCCCCCACCCCTGGAAGCGAAATTTAAATTTTTTAAAATTTTCTTTATCAATGCAAATCTTCATAAGGTATAAAGTAGTTTTGTTTAAGAAAAACTCGAATTTTGCAATCATTTTGGTTATTACATGTACTACAAAATATTGCATGTACCGAAAAAAATTTAATTTTTCCAACCCTGGAAACGAAATTTTAATTTTTTTTGTTTGTTTTTTTATCAGTGCAATGCTTCTTGAGGTATAAAGTAGTTTTATTTACGAAAAATTGCAAAAAAACATTAAACTTTTGTTAAAGAAGTTTTTCGATATTTCCAACAGAACTGTTAAAAAATACAATTTATGTTTTTTGCCGAATGTAGGGGTTACCTTTTTGAGTATTTTTGTCAGATTTTCTGTATTTACTGTCGGATCTCACAGTGCGATATATCGATGTTTTTGTCTCGAGGAGGCCAATGGTCATCTTTAATATTCATTGACCTCAATATAACCGTTCTAATAGTTAAGGCTGTTCTTATGAAATATTTCCATAATTCCGGTAGATCTATAAGAAAAAAATTCATGATTTTTGTCGAGCCTAGGAAATGTGATTTTAAATTGATTTGAAATTTTTCGTAGAAAATTTTATACCCGGAAATCCATCTTTCGGTTAGACGTTAACGGGAGATTAAGTAAATTCGAGTTAGTTTAAATCCTCTAATAATGGAAGTAGTACCGTTATTACTCTCATAGTTTATTTATTTTTGTATTATCCATGAAATATCTGTTGGAATTATCAACATTTAATCGTGTCGTGTCAAGAATTAATTTAAATAAACTAAAAAATGTCTTTTACTATCAGTGAATTAAACAACACTAAATTACCAACTAAGGGTGATGTTATTAATTTCTTTTTACATCTTCGGCATAACGCTGGTAGAATTCGAAAGCTGGGTGCTTTTAAACAAGAAGTTTTGAGAGGTATCATCATTTTGTGGCAGTTTTCAAAAGAAATAATCGAGATACCAGGTAGCACAAGAAAAACAACTTTGTTTGATAGTTTTGTTGACTAACCTTAATTAATTTCACAGAATATCCGTGCCATTCTCAAAACACCGAGCGTTTTGTTCATGTAGTACATGAGTCTGCCATGGCTGTTACCGATGAGCAACGCATAGGCCACATTTTTTCCAAGCTCGAAAGCCGTGAAAAATATAGCCAACTTGGGTCATTTCAAAATATGATTAAATAAAATTGTTTTAATATACACAGATCTTTGAATTTTTATTGTATTGGTACAGATATTATGGTAAGTTCGAAAAGAGTGTATCACTATTTAAAAAAGAAGATACTAGGCAAAAACATCGATATATAATACTATAAAATCCGACTGTGAATACCGAATATATGATAACTGTTTAAAAAGTCAACCCCTACATTCGGCAAAAAACATAAATTATATTTTTTTAACACTTCTGTTGGAACTATCGAAAAACTTCTTTAACAAAAGTTTAATGATTTTTTGCGGGCTTTAATTTTCTGCTATTAGGGTGGTACATTAGGGTGGTAGAAAATGAGATCTGGTGGGTAAATACTAGAACGGGATACAAAATACCATTGACTATTAAAGCAAAACATTGGTCTCTTTGAGACAAAAACATCGATATATCACACTTTGAGATCCGACTGTAAATGCCGAAGATATAACGAAAAATTTATTTTGGCGACCCCTACTTTCGGCAAAAAAAATTAAAAAAAATTTTTTTGGTAATATGTCTTACAACATTACTTCGTATTCGGTGGTGTACGGCGAACTTTTTTTTTCTTGCCTATATGGCGAGACGCTCTAATGCACATGATCCTGAAGCATTTAATAATTATTTCATATCAGCTCAAACAGCAGCAGATGTGACACATCCTAACTTCAATAGCCTTTCACTAATGGGATTTAACTTTAAGCATATTAACGATAACGATCTTGTACTTGCTCTAAGTAAGATCAAATCAACTGCTCTAGGATCGGATAATATTCCAATAAAGTTCATCAACATTATTTTTCCTTATATAAAAAAAAATAACTATTGCACATTTTTAATACTATAATTTTAACATCAAGCTATCCTTACCTCTGGAAGACGGCGAGGGTGGTTCCTATTGAAAAGAAAGGATCATCAACCTCATTGGACAACTTTCGACCCATTAGTATACTACCATGCCTTTCTAAAATATTCGAAACAGTAATAAAAGACCAAATGTTTGACTACCTTTGTTCTACGAGTTTACTCAGTAATTGTCACTTTGGATTTCGTATTGGCGGTAGTACTTCTTCTCTGCTCTTAAGTTTAACAGAAAGCATCCGAAATGATATTAACAACAAAACAAGTCCACATTTACTTCCCTTGATCTTAGCAAAGCATTTGACACCGTTAATTATGCCATATTAGTTAAAAAACTAGCTACTGAATTTCATTTTTCTGCCTTTTCGTGCAAATTAATATATTCTTACTTAACAGATCGAAAGCAATTTGTTGAGGAGGGTAATTGTAGTTCAAATGTTGCCACTTGTTCTAGTGGCGTACCCCAAGGATCGATTCTTGGCCCACTTTTATTTCTTATGTACATGAACGATTTTGTTAATTTTATTAATAATACCCAGTGCAAAGTTTTTCTTTTTGCAGATGACATTAATCTTTTATTCAATGGTGAAGCACAATTCCTGGATTGTATGGAAGCAAATATAAATTATACACTGTCTCTAGTTTTGTCTTGGGCGGTCTACAATAAACTTAATTTTAATCCGTCAAAGACACAAGCATTAATATTTGGGACATCATAAAAACTTAAGAATAATCTTTAATAGCATATGCATTCCATTTGTTGACGTGATCAAATGTCTTGGGTTAATGCTTGATAATAAATTGTCTTTTAGTTCACATATTTCCTACTGTTTGGAAATATACAGCGGCTTTACAATGCCTAACTTAAATCGTTTAAGAATGATCTTTAATCGAATTGTTAGATTTATTTTTGGTCTGAAAATATCTCAAGATGTTTCACAACATCCTAAAATATTTTTAAAATGTACTTTTCATAATTTTATTAGAATACGGACATTGTATTATTTCTATCGTATAATTAACAAGTAAAAGTGCTATATTCTATATTCTTATTCTTATATCTTAAATACCCTTCACAGATGTAATTCTTCTTTCTTTCTTGCCAAAACAGAAAATAGGTTTAACTAAAAAATCAAAATGATGTTATCGGTTACTTTTATATTTAAGAAAACGTTTAAATTATTCGGCTAGGAAGCTAAATGTTTGGCTTTTCTTATATCTAATACCTATGAACGTCTTTCAAAAATATTATATATATTTAATTTACAAACAAAAAGAAAAAATCTATTTCATGTACCCCAAAAAGTTCTAATTGTCCAACAGTAGAATCGTCTTTTAGATTTTGTTGGTTTTTAATACCAGTTTACTTCTTTCTGATATATAAAGTAGGTATAATTCATCATAAAAATCAAAAATAACAAATAAAATGGCTGCTTTTATGAATCAGCAAATGTCGATTTTCCAACCCTGGAACCGAATTTTTAGTTTTTCAAATGTTTATTACCAGTTTAATTCTTAGCGAAGCATAAAATATGTTTAATTCACTCAAAAAACCAAAATTGGGAACTTATATGGTTACTTTTATGTACCAAAAAATTTCGATTTTCCAACCCTGGAACCGAATTTTTAATTTTTTGATACTAATTAAATTTTTTCTGATATATAAAATACTAAAAACACAAAATTTGGAATTTATGTTAATTTTAATACTTTTATGTGCCAAAAATATTTCAATTTTCCAACTCTGGAAGCGTACTTTTATTTTTTACCAATGCAATTCTTAGTGAGGTGTAACATAGTTTTACTTGACAGAAAAATTAAAACTTTTAAACATTTTGGTCACTTTTATGTACCATAAAATATTTCATTTGTCCAACCCTAGAGTCGAAATTTTTATTTTTTTAAATTTTAATACCAATTTTGTTCTTCCTGAATTATAAAACAGCTTTAATTAGCAAAAAGAAACAACGTCAATTGCCTTCTTGGTTACTTTTATGCAGAATAAATAAATCAATTTCCCATCCCTGGAAACGAAATTTAAATTTTTTTACCACTACAACTCTTAATGAGGCATGAAATAGTTTTATTTAAGAAAAACTTAATATTTGTAACCATTTAGGTCATTTTTATGTACCACAAAATATTGCAGTTATCCAACTCTGGAATCTAAATTTTGATTTTTTTTAGTTTTTGATATAAATTTTCTTTTTACTGAACTAAAAAATAGTTTCAATTAGTAAAAAAAAAACAAGGTCAATTGCCTTTTTGGTTACTTTTATGTAAAAAAAAAATCAATTTCCCAAGCCTGGAAGTGAAATTTAAATTTATTAAAATTTTCTTTATAAATGCAAATCTTCATGAGGTATAAAGTAGTTTTGTTTAAGAAAAACTCGAATTTTGCAACCATTTTGGTTATTACATGTACTACAAAATATTGCATGTACCAAATAAAAATTAATTTTTCCAACCCTGGAAGCGAAATTTTAATTTCTTTTTGTTTTTTTTATCAGTGCAACGCTTCTTGAGGTATGTAGTAGTTTTATTTAAGAAAAATTGGAAATTTTTTACCATTTTGGTAAATTTCATGTACCATAAAATACTGCACTTGTCCATCCCTGGATTCGAAACTTTATTTTTTTTAAATTTTTGATACCAATTTTGTTCTTCTTAAATTATGACAGTTTTAGTTATCAAAAACAAAAAAAAAACAAGTAAAAGTGCTATATTCGGCTGTGCCGAATCTTAAATACCCTTCACAGATGTAATTCTTCTTTCTTTCTTTCTTGCCAAAACAGAAAGTAGGTTTAATTAAAAAATCAAAATGATGTTATCGGTTACTTTTATATTTAAGAAAACGTTTAAATTTTTCGGCTAGGAAGCTAAATGTTTGGCTTTTCTTATATCTAATACCTATGAACGTCTTTCGAAAATATTATATATATTTAATTTACAAACAAAACAAAAAATCGGTTTCATGTACCCCAAAAAGTTCTAATTGTCCAACCGTAGAATCGTCTTTGGTTTTCAATGTTGTTGGTTTTTAATACCAGTTTACTTCTTTCTGATATATAAAGTAGGTATAATTCATCATAAAAATCAAAAATAACAAATAAAATGGCTGCTTTTATGAATCAGCAAATGTCGATTTTCCAACCCTGGAACCGAATTTTTAGTTTTTCAAATGTTTATTACCAGTTTAATTCTTAGCGAAGCATAAAATATGTTTAATTCACTCAAAAAACCAAAATTGGGAACTTATATGGTTACTTTTATGTACCAAAAAATTTCGATTTTCCAACCCTGGAACCGAATTTTTAATTTTTTGATACTAATTAAATTTTTTCTGATATATAAAATAGGGTTAATTCACTAAAAACACAAAATTTGGAATTTATGTTAATTTTAATACTTTTATGTGCCAAAAATATTTCAATTTTCCAACTCTGGAAGCGTACTTTTATTTTTTACCAATGCAATTCTTAGTGAGGTGTAACATAGTTTTACTTGACAAAAAAATTAAAACTTTTAAACATTTTGGTCACTTTTATGTACCATAAAATATTTCATTTGTCCAACCCTAGAGTCGAAATTTTTATTTTTTTAAATTTTAATACCAATTTTGTTCTTCCTGAATTATAAAACAGCTTTAATTAGCAAAAAGAAACAACGTCAATTGCCTTCTTGGTTACTTTTATGCAGAATAAATAAATCAATTTCCCAACCCTGGAAACGAAATTTAAATTTTTTTACCACTACAACTCTTAATGAGGCATGAAATAGTTTTATTTAAGAAAAACTTCATATTTGTAACCATTTAGGTCATTTTTATGTACCACAAAATATTGCAGTTATCCAACTCTGGAATCTAAATTTTGATTTTTTTTAGTTTTTGATATAAATTTTCTTTTTACTGAACTAAAAAATAGTTTCAATTAGTAAAAAAAAACAAGGTCAATTGCCTTTTTGGTTACTTTTATGTAAAAAAAAATCAATTTCCCAAGCCTGGAAGTGAAATTTAAATTTATTAAAATTTTCTTTATAAATGCAAATCTTCATGAGGTATAAAGTAGTTTTGTTTAAGAAAAACTCGAATTTTGCAACCATTTTGGTTATTACATGTACTACAAAATATTGCATGTACCAAATAAAAATTAATTTTTCCAACCCTGGAAGCGAAATTTTAATTTCTTTTTGTTTTTTTATCAGTGCAACGCTTCTTGAGGTATAAAGTAGTTTTATTTAAGAAAAATTGCAAATTTTTTACCATTTTGGTAAATTTCATGTACCATAAAATACTGCACTTGTCCATCCCTGGATTCGAAACTTTATTTTTTTTAAATTTTTGATACCAATTTTGTTCTTCTTAAATTATGACAGTTTTAGTTATCAAAAACAAAAAAAAAACAAGTAAAAGTGCTATATTCGGCTGTGCCGAATCTTAAATACCCTTCACAGATGTAATTCTTCTTTCTTTCTTTCTTTCTTGCCAAAACAGAAAGTAGGTTTAATTAAAAAATCAAAATGATGTTATCGGTTACTTTTATATTTAAGAAAACGTTTAAATTTTTCGGCTAGGAAGCTAAATGTTTGGCTTTTCTTATATCTAATACCTATGAACGTCTTTCGAAAATATTATATATATTTAATTTACAAACAAAACGAAAAATCGGTTTCATGTACCCCAAAAAGTTCTAATTGTCCAACCGTAGAATCGTCTTTGGTTTTCAATGTTGTTGGTTTTTAATACCAGTTTACTTCTTTCTGATATAAAATGTAGGTATAATTCATCATAAAAATCAAAAATAACAAATAAAATGGCTGCTTTTATGAATCAGAAAATGTCGATTTCCCAACCCTGGAACCGAATTTTTAATTTTTTAATACTAATTTAATTTTTTCTGATACATAAAATAGCTTTAATTCACTAAAAACACAAAATTTGGAATTTATGTATGTACTTTTATATACCAAAAAATATTTCAATTTTCCAACCCCGGAACCGAATTTATAATTTTTACCAATTCAATTCTTAGTGAGGTGTAACATAGTTTTACTTGACAAAAAAATTAAAATGTTTAAACTTTTTGGTCACTTTCATGTACCATAAAGTATATCATTTGTCCAACCCTGGAGTCGAGTTGATTTTTTAAGATTTTAATACCAATTTTGTTCTTCCTGAATTATAAAACAGCTTTAACTAGCAAAAAGAAACAACGTCAATTGCCTTTTTGGTTACTTTTATGCAGAATAAATATATCAATTTCCCAACCCTGGAAACGAAATTTAAGTTTTTTTTACCAATGCAACTCTTAATGAGGCATGAAATAGTTTTATTTAAGAAATACTTAATTTTTATAACCATATAGGTTATAAATAAAGTTTTAATTAGTAAAAAACAACGTCAATTGCCTTTTTGGTTACTTTTATGTTTAAAAAAAATTTCAATTCCCCCACCCCTGGAAGCGAAATTTAAATTTTTTAAAATTTTCTTTATCAATGCAAATCTTCATAAGGTATAAAGTAGTTTTGTTTAAGAAAAACTCGAATTTTGCAATCATTTTGGTTATTACATGTACTACAAAATATTGCATGTACCGAAAAAAATTTAATTTTTCCAACCCTGGAAACGAAATTTTAATTTTTTTTGTTTGTTTTTTTATCAGTGCAATGCTTCTTGAGGTATAAAGTAGTTTTATTTACGAAAAATTGCAAAAAAACATTAAACTTTTGTTAAAGAAGTTTTTCGATATTTCCAACAGAACTGTTAAAAAATACAATTTATGTTTTTTGCCGAATGTAGGGGTTACCTTTTTGAGTATTTTTGTCAGATTTTCTGTATTTACTGTCGGATCTCACAGTGCGATATATCGATGTTTTTGTCTCGAGGAGGCCAATGGTCATCTTTAATATTCATTGACCTCAATATAACCGTTCTAATAGTTAAGGCTGTTCTTATGAAATATTTCCATAATTCCGGTAGATCTATAAGAAAAAAATTCATGATTTTTGTCGAGCCTAGGAAATGTGATTTTAAATTGATTTGAAATTTTTCGTAGAAAATTTTATACCCGGAAATCCATCTTTCGGTTAGACGTTAACGGGAGATTAAGTAAATTCGAGTTAGTTTAAATCCTCTAATAATGGAAGTAGTACCGTTATTACTCTCATAGTTTATTTATTTTTGTATTATCCATGAAATATCTGTTGGAATTATCAACATTTAATCGTGTCGTGTCAAGAATTAATTTAAATAAACTAAAAAATGTCTTTTACTATCAGTGAATTAAACAACACTAAATTACCAACTAAGGGTGATGTTATTAATTTCTTTTTACATCTTCGGCATAACGCTGGTAGAATTCGAAAGCTGGGTGCTTTTAAACAAGAAGTTTTGAGAGGTATCATCATTTTGTGGCAGTTTTCAAAAGAAATAATCGAGATACCAGGTAGCACAAGAAAAACAACTTTGTTTGATAGTTTTGTTGACTAACCTTAATTAATTTCACAGAATATCCGTGCCATTCTCAAAACACCGAGCGTTTTGTTCATGTAGTACATGAGTCTGCCATGGCTGTTACCGATGAGCAACGCATAGGCCACATTTTTTCCAAGCTCGAAAGCCGTGAAAAATATAGCCAACTTGGGTCATTTCAAAATATGATTAAATAAAATTGTTTTAATATACACAGATCTTTGAATTTTTATTGTATTGGTACAGATATTATGGTAAGTTCGAAAAGAGTGTATCACTATTTAAAAAAGAAGATACTAGGCAAAAACATCGATATATAATACTATAAAATCCGACTGTGAATACCGAATATATGATAACTGTTTAAAAAGTCAACCCCTACATTCGGCAAAAAACATAAATTATATTTTTTTAACACTTCTGTTGGAACTATCGAAAAACTTCTTTAACAAAAGTTTAATGATTTTTTGCGGGCTTTAATTTTCTGCTATTAGGGTGGTACATTAGGGTGGTAGAAAATGAGATCTGGTGGGTAAATACTAGAACGGGATACAAAATACCATTGACTATTAAAGCAAAACATTGGTCTCTTTGAGACAAAAACATCGATATATCACACTTTGAGATCCGACTGTAAATGCCGAAGATATAACGAAAAATTTATTTTGGCGACCCCTACTTTCGGCAAAAAAAATTAAAAAAATTTTTTTTGGTAATATGTCTTACAACATTACTTCGTATTCGGTGGTGTACGGCGAACTTTTTTTTTCTTGCCTATATGGCGAGACGCTCTAATGCACATGATCCTGAAGCATTTAATAATTATTTCATATCAGCTCAAACAGCAGCAGATGTGACACATCCTAACTTCAATAGCCTTTCACTAATGGGATTTAACTTTAAGCATATTAACGATAACGATCTTGTACTTGCTCTAAGTAAGATCAAATCAACTGCTCTAGGATCGGATAATATTCCAATAAAGTTCATCAACATTATTTTTCCTTATATAAAAAAAAATAACTATTGCACATTTTTAATACTATAATTTTAACATCAAGCTATCCTTACCTCTGGAAGACGGCGAGGGTGGTTCCTATTGAAAAGAAAGGATCATCAACCTCATTGGACAACTTTCGACCCATTAGTATACTACCATGCCTTTCTAAAATATTCGAAACAGTAATAAAAGACCAAATGTTTGACTACCTTTGTTCTACGAGTTTACTCAGTAATTGTCACTTTGGATTTCGTATTGGCGGTAGTACTTCTTCTCTGCTCTTAAGTTTAACAGAAAGCATCCGAAATGATATTAACAACAAAAAAAAGTCCACATTTACTTCCCTTGATCTTAGCAAAGCATTTGACACCGTTAATTATGCCATATTAGTTAAAAAACTAGCTACTGAATTTCATTTTTCTGCCTTTTCGTGCAAATTAATATATTCTTACTTAACAGATCGAAAGCAATTTGTTGAGGAGGGTAATTGTAGTTCAAATGTTGCCACTTGTTCTAGTGGCGTACCCCAAGGATCGATTCTTGGCCCACTTTTATTTCTTATGTACATGAACGATTTTGTTAATTTTATTAATAATACCCAGTGCAAAGTTTTTCTTTTTGCAGATGACATTAATCTTTTATTCAATGGTGAAGCACAATTCCTGGATTGTATGGAAGCAAATATAAATTATACACTGTCTCTAGTTTTGTCTTGGGCGGTCTACAATAAACTTAATTTTAATCCGTCAAAGACACAAGCATTAATATTTGGGACATCATAAAAACTTAAGAATAATCTTTAATAGCATATGCATTCCATTTGTTGACGTGATCAAATGTCTTGGGTTAATGCTTGATAATAAATTGTCTTTTAGTTCACATATTTCCTACTGTTTGGAAATATACAGCGGCTTTACAATGTCTAACTTAAATCGTTTAAGAATGATCTTTAATCGAATTGTTAGATTTATTTTTGGTCTGAAAATATCGCAAGATGTTTCACAACATCCTAAAATATTTTTAAAATGTACTTTTCATAATTTTATTAGAATACGGACATTGTATTATTTCTATCGTATAATTAACAAGTAAAAGTGCTATATTCGGCTGTGCCGAATCTTAAATACCCTTCACAGATGTAATTCTTCTTTCTTTCTTGCCAAAACAGAAAGTAGGATTAACTAAAAAATCAAAATGATGTTATCGGTTACTTTTATATTTAAGAAAACGTTTAAATTATTCGGCTAGGAAGCTAAATGTTTGGCTTTTCTTATATCTAATACCTATGAACGTCTTTCAAAAATATTATATATATTTACTTTACAAACAAAAAGAAAAAATATATTTCATGTACCCCAAAAAGTTCTAATTGTCCAACAGTAGAATCGTCTTTTAGATTTTGTTGGTTTTTAATACCAGTTTACTTTTTTCTGATATATAAAGTAGGTATAATTCATCATAAAAATCAAAAATAACAAATAAAATGGCTGCTTTTATGAATCAGCAAATGTCGATTTTCCAACCCTGGAACCGAATTTTTAGTTTTTCAAATGTTTATTACCAGTTTAATTCTTAGCGAAGCATAAAATATGTTTAATTCACTCAAAAAACCAAAATTGGGAACTTATATGGTTACTTTTATGTACCAAAAAATTTCGATTTTCCAACCCTGGAACCGAATTTTTAATTTTTTGATACTAATTAAATTTTTTCTGATATATAAAATAGGGTTAATTCACTAAAAACACAAAATTTGGAATTTATGTTAATTTTAATACTTTTATGTGCCAAAAATATTTCAATTTTCCAACTCTGGAAGCGTACTTTTATTTTTTACCAATGCAATTCTTAGTGAGGTGTAACATAGTTTTACTTGACAAAAAAAATTAAAACTTTTAAACATTTTGGTCACTTTTATGTACCATAAAATATTTCATTTGTCCAACCCTAGAGTCGAAATTTTTATTTTTTTAAATTTTAATACCAATTTTGTTCTTCCTGAATTATAAAACAGCTTTAATTAGCAAAAAGAAACAACGTCAATTGCCTTCTTGGTTACTTTTATGCAGAATAAATAAATCAATTTCCCAACCCTGGAAACGAAATTTAAATTTTTTTACCACTACAACTCTTAATGAGGCATGAAATAGTTTTATTTAAGAAAAACTTCATATTTGTAACCATTTAGGTCATTTTTATGTACCACAAAATATTGCAGTTATCCAACTCTGGAATCTAAATTTTGATTTTTTTTAGTTTTTGATATAAATTTTCTTTTTACTGAACTAAAAAATAGTTTCAATTAGTAAAAAAAAACAAGGTCAATTGCCTTTTTGGTTACTTTTATGTAAAAAAAAATCAATTTCCCAAGCCTGGAAGTGAAATTTAAATTTATTAAAATTTTCTTTATAAATGCAAATCTTCATGAGGTATAAAGTAGTTTTGTTTAAGAAAAACTCGAATTTTGCAACCATTTTGGTTATTACATGTACTACAAAATATTGCATGTACCAAATAAAAATTAATTTTTCCAACCCTGGAAGCGAAATTTTAATTTCTTTTTGTTTTTTTATCAGTGCAACGCTTCTTGAGGTATAAAGTAGTTTTATTTAAGAAAAATTGCAAATTTTTTACCATTTTGGTAAATTTCATGTACCATAAAATACTGCACTTGTCCATCCCTGGATTCGAAACTTTATTTTTTTTAAATTTTTGATACCAATTTTGTTCTTCTTAAATTATGACAGTTTTAGTTATCAAAAACAAAAAAAAAACAAGTAAAAGTGCTATATTCGGCTGTGCCGAATCTTAAATACCCTTCACAGATGTAATTCTTCTTTCTTTCTTTCTTTCTTGCCAAAACAGAAAGTAGGTTTAATTAAAAAATCAAAATGATGTTATCGGTTACTTTTATATTTAAGAAAACGTTTAAATTTTTCGGCTAGGAAGCTAAATGTTTGGCTTTTCTTATATCTAATACCTATGAACGTCTTTCGAAAATATTATATATATTTAATTTACAAACAAAACGAAAAATCGGTTTCATGTACCCCAAAAAGTTCTAATTGTCCAACCGTAGAATCGTCTTTGGTTTTCAATGTTGTTGGTTTTTAATACCAGTTTACTTCTTTCTGATATAAAATGTAGGTATAATTCATCATAAAAATCAAAAATAACAAATAAAATGGCTGCTTTTATGAATCAGAAAATGTCGATTTCCCAACCCTGGAACCGAATTTTTAATTTTTTAATACTAATTTAATTTTTTCTGATACATAAAATAGCTTTAATTCACTAAAAACACAAAATTTGGAATTTATGTATGTACTTTTATATACCAAAAAATATTTCAATTTTCCAACCCCGGAACCGAATTTATAATTTTTACCAATTCAATTCTTAGTGAGGTGTAACATAGTTTTACTTGACAAAAAAATTAAAATGTTTAAACTTTTTGGTCACTTTCATGTACCATAAAGTATATCATTTGTCCAACCCTGGAGTCGAGTTGATTTTTTAAGATTTTAATACCAATTTTGTTCTTCCTGAATTATAAAACAGCTTTAACTAGCAAAAAGAAACAACGTCAATTGCCTTTTTGGTTACTTTTATGCAGAATAAATATATCAATTTCCCAACCCTGGAAACGAAATTTAAGTTTTTTTTACCAATGCAACTCTTAATGAGGCATGAAATAGTTTTATTTAAGAAATACTTAATTTTTATAACCATATAGGTTATAAATAAAGTTTTAATTAGTAAAAAACAACGTCAATTGCCTTTTTGGTTACTTTTATGTTTAAAAAAAATTTCAATTCCCCCACCCCTGGAAGCGAAATTTAAATTTTTTAAAATTTTCTTTATCAATGCAAATCTTCATAAGGTATAAAGTAGTTTTGTTTAAGAAAAACTCGAATTTTGCAATCATTTTGGTTATTACATGTACTACAAAATATTGCATGTACCAAAAAAATTTAATTTTTCCAACCCTGGAAACGAAATTTTAATTTTTTTTTTTTTGTTTTTTTATCAGTGCAATGCTTCTTGAGGTATAAAGTAGTTTTATTTACGAAAAATTGCAAATTTTTTACCATTTTGGTAAATTTCATGTACCATAAAATATTGCACCTGGATTCGAAATTTTATTTTTTATGTTTGAATTTTTGATACCAATTTTGTTCTTCCTAAATTATAAGACAAAAAACAAGAAAAAAAATAAACATCAATTGCCTGGTTGATTACTTGCATGTATAAAAAAATTCAATTACCCACCCCTGGAAGAAAATTTGAATTTAAAATTTTTGATTTTTTTAGCTAATGCAAATCTTCATGACGTATAAAGTGGTTTTGTTAAAGAAAAACTTGAAATTTTTAACAATTCTAGTTACTACATGTACTACAAAATACGGAATAGGCCGAAAAAAATTTTTAACTTCCCATCCCTGGAAAACAAATTTTAGTTTTTTAGTTTTTAATAGACCATTGAGGCTCCGCAAAGCACGAAGTAGGTTTAATTTACAAACATTAAAAAAAATAATTGATTTTTGGTATAAATTTTGCGTCGAGAAATAGGCGTAAGCTTCCCACCACTGGAACCGTACTTCGAAACTTCCTGAATTTCAATAGCAGCCTATTTAAGTTCATTTCCAATCCAACGGTCCAAGAACGAAGTCTCTAGCTCTTCGGGGGGCTTGGGAAAACCGATTTCACGTACAGACGGACGGACAGACGGACATCGCCCAATCGTCATGGCTATTCATAAGGATCTAGCATATATATACTTTATGGGGTCCCATGTGCATATCGAAAAAATTACACACGGAATGACAAACCTATACATACCCTTTCACTTTTTTGTGAAGGGTATAAAACCAAAATCAGTTGCCTGTTTGATTACTTTCATGTATAAAAAAAATTCAATTTCCCACCCCTGGTAGCATAATTTGAATTTAAAATTTTTGATTTCTTTTTGGCTAATGCAAATCCACTCTATTTAGGTATTTTGTTAAAGAAAAACTTAAAATTTTTAACAATTTTAGTTACTACATGTACTACAAAATACGGAATAGGCCAAAAAAAAATTTTTTAATTTCCCATCCCTGGAAAAAAATTTTAATTTTTTTAGTTTTTAATAGACCATTGAGGCTCCCCAAAGCACGAAATAGATTTCAGTTACAAACATTAAAAAAAACAAGTAAAAGCGCTATATTCGGCTGTGCCGAATCTTATATACCCTTCACAGATGTAATTCTTCTTTCTTTCTTTCTTGCCAAAACAGAAAGTAGGTTTAATTAAAATATCAAAATAATGTTATCGGTTACTTTTATATTTAAGAAAACGTTTAAATTTTTCGGCTAGGAAGCTAAATTTTTGGCTTCTCTTATATCTAATACCTATGAACGTCTTTCGAAAATATTATATATATTTAATTTACAAACAAAACAAAAAATCCGTTTCATGTACCCCAAAAAGTTCTAATTGTCCAACCGTAGAATCGTCTTTGGTTTTTAATGTTGTTGGTTTTTAATACCAGATTACTTCTTTCTGATAAATAAAGTATGTATAATTCATCATAAAAATCAAAAATAACAAATAAAATGGCTGATTTTATGAATCAGAAAATGTTAACTTCCTAACCCTGGAACCGAATTCTTAATTTTTTAATACTAATCTAATTTTTTCTGATATATAAAATAGCTTTAATTCACTAAAAACACAAAATTTTTAATTTATGTATGTACTATTATGTACGAAAAGTATTTCGATTTTCCAACTCTGGAAGCGAATTTTTATTTTTTTACCAATGCAATTCTTAGTGAGGCGTAACATAGCTTTAGTTGACAAAAAAAATACTATTTTTAAACTTTTTGGTCACTTTCACGTACCATAAAATATATCATATATCCAAACCTGGAGTCGAAATTTTGATTTTTAAGATTTACCAAATTTGTTCTTCCTGAATTATAAAACAGCTCTAATTAGCAAAAAAAACAACGTCAATTGGTTACATTTATGTTTAAAAAAATTTCAATTTCCTAACCCTGGAAGCGAAATTTAAATTTTTTTAAATTTTCTTTATCAATGCAAATCTTCATGAGGTATAAAGTAGTTTTGTTTAAGAAAAAGTCGAATTTTGCAACCATTTTGGTTATTACATGTACTACAAAATATTGCATGTACCAAAAAAAATTTAATTTTTCTAACCCTGGAAACGAAATTTAAATTTTTTTTGTTTGTTTTTTTATCAGTGCAATGCTTCATGAAGTATAAAGTAGTTTTATTTACAAAAAATTGCAAATTTTTTACCATTTTGGTAACTTTCATGTACCATAAATTATTGCACTTGTCCATCCCTGGATTCGAAATTTTATTTTTTATTTTTGAATTTTTGATACCAATTTTGTTCTTTCTAAATTATACGACTGTTTTAGTTGGCAAAAAACAAAAAACAACAACATCGATTGCCTGTTTGATTACTTGCATGTATAAAAAACATTCAATTTCCCACCCCTGGAAGCAAAATTTGAATCTAAAATTTTCTTTTCTTTTTGCCAATGCAAATCTTCATGACGTATAAAGAGGTTTTGTTAAAGAAAAACTTAACATTTTTAACAATTTTAGTTACTACATGTACTACAAAATACGGAATGGGCCGAAAAAAAAATTTTTATTTCCCATCCCTGAACATTTTTTTTTTATATTTTTAGTTTTTAATACACCATTGAGACTTCCCAAAGCACGAAATAGGTTTAGTTTGCAAACATTAAAAAAAATAAATTATTTTTGGTATAAATTTAGCGTCGAGAAATAGGTGCAAGCTTCCCAGCTCTGGAACCATAGTTCGGATCTATCTGAATTTTAACACCACTCTATTTAAGTTCATTTCCAATCCAACGGTCCAAGAATGAAGTCTCTATCTCTTCTGGGGGCTTGGCTAGACCTGTTTCATTACTTTCACTTATAAAAACAATGCAATTTCCCAACCCTGGAAGTAAAATTTGAATTTAAAAACAAAAATTTTTTTTGCCAATGCAAATCTTCATGACGTATAAAGTGGTTTTGTTAAAGAAAAACTTAAAATTTTTAACAATTTTAGATACTACATGTACTACAAAATACGGAATAAGCCGAAAAAAATTTTTTTTATTTCCCATCCCTGGAAAATTTTTTTTAATAGACCATTGAGGCTACCCAAAGCACGAAGTGGGTTTAATTTACAAACATTAAAAAAAATAATTGATTTTTGGTAAAAATTTTGCGTCGAGAAATAGGTGTAAGCTTCCCAGCTCTGGAACCATACTTCGGATCTTTCTGAATTTCAATAGCAGCCTGTTTAAGTTCATTTCCAATCCAACGGTCCAAGAACGAAGTCTCTAGCTCTTCTGGGAGCTTGGGAAAACCGATTTCACGTACAGACGGACGGACAGACGGACATCGCTCAATCGTCATCGCTATTCATAAGGATCCAGAATATATATACTTTATGGGGTCCCATGTGCATATCGAAGAAATTACACACGGAATGACAAACCTATATATACCCTTTCACTTTTTTGTGAAGGGTATAATAACAACATCAGTTGCCTGTTTGATTACTTTCATGTATAAAAAAATTCAATTTCCCACACCAGGAAGCAAAATTTGAATTTAGAATTTTCTTCCTTTCACTTTTTTGTGAAGGGTATAAAAACGGTTATAATTTGAGTCAACTATTTCATTATTCTAGATTTACGCGTAGCCCTCAATTGATCATACCCAAAATAAATAATTCTACATTTGAGAGATCCTTCTTGGTACGTGTAAGCAGAAGTTATAATAATCTACCTATTAGTTTTAGAAACTTTGAACCCTCGCCCACACATTTTAAGCATAAATTGTATAAATTCTACGATCAATAACAAGCTTTACCTAAAATTATGAACATTTCACTTTACACTTAACTTAATCGCAGACTAGTTTTGTATGTATGGACTGCATAATTGAACATATCTTTTTATATCTTGTATATATGTATGTACATATATACGTATTTGATTTGTAAAATCATTTCTTTCTTAAAATATATAGTTATTTTGAAATATATATACTCATATATCTTTAGTATTAGCTCATTACATTTATATCAGCTTGTAAATCATATACGGCCCTACGGTCTCGATTTATCTGAATTAAATAAAAAAAATAATAATAAAAAAAATTCCGCCTGCTAGATCATAACGAAGTATTTCGACTGAGATCGCGGAAGGGATAAAATGGTTAAAGGAAATCGATAACAGACTCGAGGCGCTGAGGAATTATGCGGTTCAAGCTCGGTGTGTACTACAATGCAAGGATGAGATTAACTAATACACACATTGTGGAACCATTGAGATAATCATCTTTATTCTATTTGGCGTCGGCAACATCGTCGGCAACATCGTCGTCAATTTTGAGGCAACATCAATATAACACAACGTCAATACTAATTTTGTATTCCCTAACAGTATTATGACGATGTTGACTATTTATCGATACATACAACACACATATCTAATATTTGAGTCAGCTGATTCATTTAGTTTACTATTTTCGGTAAAAGTGTTTTTGAATAAATAAAAAAATTGTGCATACATTAAAATAAAAATGATTTTTCTTCTCGATTTGGACTCCAGTGACGAAGAAAATAAAAAAATTTATAGTGGAAAGAAGACTGCTTAGACAGAAATCTTGTATTTTTAACTTGCCCGATGAGAAGTAAGTAACAAATTTGAAGCAATAATTTCCCAAGTAATGGATTTTTTGTCCTTTTTAAGATTTGAAAGTTATTTTCGATTAAATAAACTATCTTTTAAACATGTCCTACAAATAATAGAGCCTCATTTAAAAAAAAGGACGAGGTTCTAAATACCATAAAATTGGCAGCGATATTGCGATTTTTGGCTTCTGTCAATATTCTGGCTTGGTCACTAGTATGTCTTTCAAACAGTTCATCGCGGTTGGCGGAATTCTTTTTTGGCGCTGAGCTAATCTTGTTTCTTAAATGGTTAGAACTGGTTGTTGATTTTGATGGCGCAGAAGCTGTTGATGGCGCAGAAGCTGTCGATTTTGATGGCGCAGAAGATGTTGATGGCGCAGAAGCTGTTGATGGCACAGAAGGTGTCGATTTTGATAACTCAGAAGCTGTTGCACTTTCCTGTAAACAGTAAAATATTAATGTGCCGCAAGAAAGTATACCTATTGAAAAAATATGGCTTTCGAATTGGACTGATTCCAGAATGTGAAAATCAACACTGACATCAGTATCTGGAACTCCCTGAACCATACCATCGGGATTTATTTGTTTTTCAAACTGCAGCAGATTAGCCACAGCTTCCTCTAAGGGGCTCAGTATTACCTGTTCAAATATACCACCTCCAGTAGCTTTACACTCTGCTCTGTTTGTCGCCATTTTCCTTCTGACTTTGAACTTTAAGTCCCGCCAAATCTATAAAAATAATTTCGTTAGACAACATATTTTTCAAACAAACAATTTACCTTACTTTTTGCCATCCATCGCCAGTTCTAATTGGTGGACCAAGCGAATTTAGCACAGTAGCAATACTCTCCCACTCTTCTTTAAAATTAGTAGGAGCAATGTCCCTGCGAAATCCTCTGGCTAGTGATGGATTCTTTTCAAGTTCCTGGACAAGCTTCTCGAATTGGCATTTATTTGTTATATTAATTTTTTCCATTATTTCATTTAAACCAAAAATCAACACAATATACCAAATATTCAACACAAATATATAAAAAAATACCAAAAACACAGAAAGAAAGAAAACTGTAATGTTGATTTTTTCAAAGTTTTTAAACACAACAGAAAGCAACGCAAGACAACACCAAAAGTGGCAACGACAAATTCAAAGGCAATTAGAGACATTATCAACGTCAATTTTGCTTGCAAAATACCAAACATATGTTAAAAGTTATCGATAAATGGCAATACCGCCAACTAGAATACAGATTTGAAACAAAAGATAAAAAACGGCGTTGTTTTCTATTGCCGTTGTCAAATAGAATAAGGGTGAATATGAATTCCAGTACATCAGGGTATACCTGGAAATATCGAGGCAGATAGGCTAGCAAAGATGGGAACATTAATGGCGAACATCACACTAGATAATCGAAAGCCATTTCAAGTTTTTAAGAACGAACTAAAGCAATGTGCTATAGAATTGCACACAAGAGTTTGGCAGCACTCTACCGTATGTAGGGTGACTAGAATTCTATGGGGAGACCCAGATGGTAACAGGACAAAGGAGATCCTAACATTGAGTAGGCCAGCACTACGGAGATTGGTTAAATTAATAACAGGACATACAGAGTTAAGGAATCACCTGGAACGCATGGGTACCGTTGACGATATAACATGCAGGGCCTGTCAGGAAGATGACGAGACACTGGACCACTACTTGTGCTACTGTCCAGCTTTTAGTCAAATCAGGAGACAAAAATTTAATCAGGAGATGGAAGTTCTTACGGGTTATAGTTGGAGAGACTTAAGAAAATACATTGAGAAACTAGGTTATTATCGTAATCGAATCCAGAGGTTTTCCATGATTTTAATGGAGGCTCCCTATAATAGAATGGGAACTCCTTATAATAGAGCGCACAACAGGCCTATGAGGCCTAGGTGTAATCCTAAACGGATTGGGACAGCCCTTGCTTATGCCCCTCTTTTGACCTAACCTACTCCAAAAACATATTTGATTTTTTTATACCCTCCAAAAGAGAAAATGCAGGATATTCACTTTGTTATTCCGTTTGTAACGCAGCGAAATGTCCATCTGGGACCCCATAAAGTATATATATTCTTGATCAGTGATGAAATCTGAGCATGTCAGTCCGTGCGTCTGTGGAAATCACGGTTCAGTCCGAACAAAAAGAGCTAGACTCTTGAAATTTGGTATAAATATATCTTGAAGGATAGCACAGGTTAAATTCATAGATGGGCTAAATTGGACAAGAGGGAAAAAAGTTCCCCTAAGAAGAGCTAAACCAACCTCTAAAAAACAACATAATTTTTAAAGTTTTTTTTTGTAGTTTTGTTAAGCAAAAGGTCCAACGCCCCCTTTAGTGGGCGAGGTTATATGCAAAAATAGTGTAAAAATTTAACAAATTGTTTTACTTAAACCTACATTCCTTAAAAATAACATTTTAAAGCCTTAATGACGAAACTGAGACGTAACCTGGCACTAGTCTGCCCTACCCCATCCTCCCCTTTGCCCCCTAAATGACCCTATCAAAAAAAAATTTTTTTTATTTTGTTTTTAATCATCCCAAACATTTATTTTTAAAGTTTTATGACAGAGGTGAAATGTCTCTTCCACAGCCCCTTCCCAGAGCAACCCCGCCAAAATACAGTTTTAATATTCCCCAAAGGGAATTGGACACCATAAAGTATATATATTCTTGATCAGTGATGAAGTCTGAGACGATCTAGCAATGCCAACACATTCGTCTGTGGAAAACATGTTATAGTCTATTTTGGGCCCCCTTTCCTTATTAGATATTTATGGTACAGGTGTCAAATGATAGGTGTGAATGTCTTCTATTAATCTATATATATATATATATATATATATATATATGTATATATATATATATATATATATATATGTATGTATATATATATATATATATATATATATATATATATATATATATGTATATATATATATATATATATATATATATATATATATATATATTTATATAAATAAATATATATATATATATATATATGTATATATATATATATATATATATATATATGTATATATATGTATATATATATATATATATATGTACATATATATATATAGATATATATTAATCTATATATATATATATATATATATATATATATATAGATATTAATCTATATATATATGTATATACTTATATATATATATATATATATATATATATATATTAATCTATATATATATATATATATATATATATATATATATATATTAATCTATATATATATATATATATATATATATATATATATTAATCTATATATATATATATATATATATATATATATGTATATATATATATATATATTAATCTATATATATATATATATATATATATATATATATATATATATAGATTAATATATATATATATATATATATATACATATATATATATATATATATATATATATATATATATAGATTAATATATATATATATATATACATATATATATATATATATATATATATATATATATATATATAGATTAATATATATATATATATATATATATATATATATATATATAGATTAATATATATATATATATATATATATATATATATAAATATATATATATATATATATATATATATATATATATATATATAAATATATATATATATATATATATATATATATATATATATATAGATTAATATATATATAGATTAATATATATATATATATATATATAGATTAATATATATATATATATATATATATATATATATATATATATATATATATATATATATATAGATTAATATATATATATATAGATTAATATATATATATATATATATATATATGTATATATATATATATATATATATATATATACAACACGGAGGATTATAACAAGATTCTAAAATACCAGATCCAACGTTCACACGAAATTGTGAAAATAAATCAAGAGAAGGCAAAGTTAAGGGCAAAATAATATTATGACAAGAGTGCAAAATACAGAGAGTATGAAATAGGACAAAGGGTTTGGTTAAAGAACCAAGCCCGTAAAAATAAATTTTAAACCCTATGGTTAGGACCATATGAGATTATAGATGTACCAACACCAGTAAACATAAAACTAAAAATAAGAAATAAAGCAAAGACATATAAAAATTTAGTAAGGCAACACAGAGACCGAGAAATAGGGAACAGTCAGTTTAATAAGACGTTTTGTAGAAGATAAACCAAAAATATAATAAATACGTTTACTCCATATATCAGAGTGCAATAACCTTTAATGTTTACCTAATTTTCTATAAAGTGTTCGAATATGGGACACTATTTTGCAACTACAGCGAATTTATTTACGAATACTGCAATGGATATAGCTACTGAAAAAAAATGTTTGCAGGCAGAGTAAACAAGAAAAAAAAATAATA
This sequence comes from Linnaemya tessellans, assembly GCA_951800035.1. Lineage (NCBI taxonomy): Eukaryota > Metazoa > Arthropoda > Insecta > Diptera > Tachinidae > Linnaemya > Linnaemya tessellans. The sequence goes on along the minus strand of OX637533.1, from coordinate 80,568,793 downwards.
ACAATTAATACATGTACACATAATATTTTTCCGTAATATGATTCCGTCAATGTCTTCTGGTGATAGGTCAGTTAATAAAAAGCAAATGAAGCAACAAATGCAATTAAGCGGTTGTAAGTTATTGACAAGAGACAAAAACCATGTCAATTATTTTTTTATATTAAAGTTGCAATAAAAAACAACATTTAAAATAAAAATTTGCTTACATTTTATGCGTAAATTCAAAATATAAAAAAAGCATCTATTAAGATATATCTTAAGACAAAACATTACTATTTGTTGAGCTCCAGAATGAAGCAATCAAGCTTTCGGATAGTATTTCGAACTATGGCAAACTTTTTGATGACTACAAGTCATTGGAAAATTTGAAATCTCCTATCCAATCTTCACCTAAGCGTAGAAAGTCGGCTAGGAAAAACAACAACAATAAAAATAAAGATGTAATACATATTCAAAATCAAAATGAAAATAATGCTACGCATACACCGAAAAATACTTTAAATAGTATCAGTGTTACTTCTGATAAAGCTGCCGCTCATGTTATGGATTATTCGTCAAACACAAACTTGCATATTGAAAAACCTGGTGTATCGTCACAATGCGTTCCTGATAATATTTCAACCCCTGTGCAAGCTGTTGACCAGGTTTTTGCCCCAAATTGTAACAACAATCAACGTCTATCTGCCGGGAGGGTTAATAGTAATAGCATTGTGCCCGCTTCTCACAGGGAATTGCACGTAATTCCTCCCAACAAGCATATATTTATATCCCGATTTGCTGCTGATACAACGTCTGAGGATATTGAGTATTTCATTAAGTCTAAACTTAATATAAATGTCGATATCTTTGTCCATAAATTTAGATATGCGCAAGAAAGAAGTATAACATCTTTTAAAGTTATAATTCCGTTTGAGCATTTTAATAAAGTTATTGAGCAATCTTTTTGGCCTCAACACGCATTAGTTCGAGAATATGAGCACACTTCATACCAACAGAAAAGAAATATTGCTCGTATTTCTCCTAAAGAATCAGATGTTCCAAAAAACTAATATTTTGTTCCGATAATCAGCTGCACCTATTATATCAGAATGTCCGTGGATTAAAAACTAAACTCACTAAACTTTTCTTACAAAGTTTCTGCATCAATCATCATGTTATTGTATTTACCGAAACTTGGCTGAATAATACCTTTTTAAACACAGAGATACTTTGTGATAAATTTAATATATTTCGTCGCGATAGAATTACAACTACTACAGGTGGTGGAGTACTAATTGCCGTCGCAAATCATTTTCCAGCGGAAGAAATAAGAATTAGCTTACCTGTTGATTTAGAGTTTATCGCTGTGGTTCTTAAAGTTAACAAGATTAGCATATTCATAACATGTTCTTATATCCCACCTCAATCTGATCCAATTCTATACAAATACCATACTGATGCTATTAAAATGGTGTCTTCTACAATAAATGCTGCAGATTTAATACTTGTATTTGGTGACTTTAATTTACCTCACATTAGCTGGGAGTTCTCCAATGAATGCTACTGTTATTTACCCGTAATACTTGATGAAAATGAAAATGACATTTTTAATAATTTATCCGGCGTGGGGCTTCACCAAATCAATGGAATACAGAACTATTTGGGTAAACTCCTAGATTTGGTATTTGTGAATGAGCCAGCTGAATTTACTTTAAACCGTACAGATCCTCTTGTATTGCCGGAAGATCGTTATCATCCAACGATTGAAATTAGTTGCAATTTACATTATACTAATCAAACTAAAAATTCTAGTAAAAATGAAAAGATTTTCTGTTCTAATCGTTGTAACTACAATGAATTGAATAATCTAATTTGTAATACCAATTGGCTTCAGCTGTTGTCTACACCGAATAGTATGAGGGATTCAGTAGACACTATGGTTAACATTTTTTATAAAATTATGTTTGGCTATATGGAGGAATGTATTCCTAAGTATATACCTCATTTAAATGGCGGTCCACCGTGGAATTCTAGACAACTTTCAGCGTTAAAAAACAAAAAGAATAAATACTACAAGAAGTACAAAAGCACTGGATCCTCGTTTTATTTTAGTAAATATTCAGTTCTACGTGCGAAATATAATTTACTAAATGTACAGATGTATAAAAAGTATCTTCATGTCACCAAACTTAACTTTGCCCATAACCCTAAATCGTTTTTCAACTTTGTAAACTGTAAAAGAAGAGCTTCGGGCTTTCCAAAAGTAATGAAATATTTACGTTCCGAGTCCAGTGATGAGCCTACAGTTAGCAACATGTTTGCGAAATATTTTGCTTCAACATACTCCACTGTTACGTATGAAAAGAACACTATCTACCCATACAAAATCGTTGATAATTTTACTATTTCGCCACCTGTAATAACTACCAGTCACATCTTTAATTGTTTAAATAAAACTAAGTCATCCAAGATTAGCGGCCCCGACGGGATTCCTAGTTGTGTTCTAAAAAACTGCGCTTCAGCTCTAGCAATGCCTTTGTCCATAATTTTTAATACATCATTAAAATGCGGTTACTTTCCTAAAATATGGAAAAAATCGTTTATTATTCCCTTGTTTAAGTCTGGAAACAAGTCTGATATCAGCAATTACAGAGGTATTGCAAAACTGAGTGATTTACCCAAGCTGTTCGAAAAATGTATGATTGATTGTATAACCCATCAAGTTTATCCTATTTTATCCCCATTACAACATGGTTTTCGTAAAGGATGTTCCACTGCAACCAATATTCTCCAGCTTACAACATTAGTAAACCAAGCTTTCAATAATGGCTACCATACTGACGCAATATACACCGATTTTAGTAAAGCTTTTGACAAAGTAAATCATATTCTTTTATTAAAAAAATTGGATTTATTGGGTTTTAGTAATATTTTCATCTCGTGGATAAAGTCATATCTTGTATGCAGAACGCAATCTGTTAAATTTAATAATGCAGTCTCAAGAAGTATTCAAGTTAAATCTGGCGTGCCACAAGGTAGTCACCTTGGCCCAATTCTATTTTTACTTTTTATAAATGATCTACCGGAGGCAATTAAACACTGCAACGTATTGATGTATGCTGACGACGTTAAGATATTTTTAAGTATTAAACAGCCAGCTGATCATCTTCTTCTACAGAATGACCTGGATAATTTTTACAAATGGTGTAAAATTAATTTAATGGAGTTAAATTTAAAAAAATGTAAACATCTAAATTTTTCAAGAGTTCGTGGTTCTGTATTTGCTTACAAGTTCGATTTGTACTGCTTAGACACTGTTGAAACATTTATGGATTTGGGCATATTGTTAGACTCAAAACTAAGTTTTGTGCAACATATAACGATGTCTGTGAACAAAGCGCGTAGCATTTTAGCTTTTGTGAAACGATGGTCGAAGGAATTCAACGATACTTTCATAACAAGACAACTATACATAACACTCGTAAGGCCAATTCTAGAGTATGGTTCCATCATTTGGGATCCTTACTACCAAATACATATTGATCGCATTGAGTCTGTTCAAAAACAGTTTCTTATTTTCTGCTTAAGAAACATTTACCATGACCTAACTCAACTTCCGCCGTATTCAACAAGATTAGCTGTAATTAACCTGCCTACATTAAGAAGCCGGAGAATAATGCTCAATGTAGCTTTTTCTTATAACTTAATAAATGGTAGAATCTGCTCCGAGTTTTTATTGAGCAATGTCACGTTTAACATTCCACAACGCTCATTACGATCATTTCAACCATTATTTGTTAGAACTTTTCGTACCAACTTTGCTATGTCTGATCCACTAAGAAGATTATGTTGTTGCTTTAATGAAATGTATAATTTTATCGATTTTTCATTAGATATATATACTATTAAAATGAATATAATACTATTTTTAAATAACTAAATTTTAATACCAGATTTCTGGTTTATTGTAATAATATAGTTTGTAAGGAATTAATCCATAAACTAAGTAAAATAAACTACCTATAAATTATTACTATGCAAAACCACACTATATACTTAAATGTATTTGTAGAAATTAAATAAAAAAATCGATTGAATAACATAAATAATATCTTCAAACAAAAATGAATATTTTTAAAATTTGAATTACGTTAAAAAAGAAACAAAAAATAAAAATATTGCTTAAATGTTATATAAAAACCTACACAGCATAAACTTTAGAAAACCAATATTTAAATAAAAAATATACAAAATATAAAAAAGCAAATAAGAAAAAAAACTAACATTAATTAAAACAAAGAAAATGTACAAGGAGTAGAGCTCCTCCTTTATAAATAGAAACGAAACTCAAAGATTTGATGCATTTTAATGATACAAAAAAAAAAATATCTCAACAAAACAAAAACCCCCAAATTAAAAGTTAAAAATTTTTTTTTTGATAAATTGAAAAACAAGTATTAGCAAAGGAGGTTACAGACGAAGGATAAGATAAGACGGAGTAAGAATAGGCAACACTAACGAGGAGATGGGGATGGAAAAACGGAATCCCTGATGGAGATTTATATGGGATGGGTCGAAATGGCGTCAAAGTTCCAGTATATGATGCACGAGATCAACATCCAACAAATAGCGGATTCTGTAAACGAGGTTCATCGTAACTTGCCGACAGTTCTGCCCACTTTCTATCGGGAACTAATTTTGAAGGAAATAAGAGAGATTGAAGACGGTCTACACACACTTTTGCCGGGCCGCGTAAAACGGGGATTGCTGAATATTGGAGGGAAGGTGATGAAGTGGCTGTATGGAACATTGAATGATGAGGACCGAGAGCAGATAAATCAGCATTTCAAGGTAGTTGATGCAAACGGTCACCAAATCATCGAACAGTCCAACCATCAGATATCTATAAACGACAGATTCAATTCCTCCATCAACAGAATGGTTGAGGCAATAAATGACAACAGAAGGACGCTAAACGACTTGACACAGATCAAGTTGCACTCAGAAAGTCAACATTACCGAGACGTCACGATTTTCCAACTTTTCAAATTAGTTCATATGAAAAGTCAAGTGAAGATCATACAAGAATCCGTGGCTTTGGCAAGGATGAAAATATTCAACCGCCCTACTGACAATTGAGGAAATTGAAGAGAATAAAATAAATATTGAGACCATACAACAAATGCAGATGGGAGTGGCATTACGCAAGCACAACACACTAATGTTCGTAATCAAGTTGCCCATCGAAACAGTCAGCCTAAAGAGGTCATTGATAATACCCGTTCCAAACGACAGTCACTATCAAATTGATTCCCCCAAAGAGTACGTTGTAAAACTAGATAAAACAGTATTCAACTACACCGGAGAGAAAGATTTCAAGAGCCTAAAACCAAATGCTAACAGAACCTCAATGTCTACCAACTGTGACGACAGACGGGAGAACCTCACGGGCAACTACCTTTTCTCATTCTGCAACTGCAGTATAACAATAGGTGGGCAGGTTTACGTCAGCAAAATAGTGGATGTAACCCAGAAATTCCTCTTAGTGGGGAAAAACAGGAATATCACAACAAAAATTAAGCCCACTCTGGAGAAAATACAAGTAGCCCAGATAAAACCATTAAGGAGATTCAATTCCATCAAAACGTTACAAGTAGTATCGGATACTACTTGACAGAAATTGTTGCGGTAGTGACAATAAAAGCGATATTAGTGTTATGCAGAAACCGGCGTCAACTAAAGGTCAAGATAAATAACGAGTTCCCAAATCGCAGCGAGAACTTGATCCAGATTATGGAAAGCCACCTCCAAGAACAGAGAACTACACCCCCACCACCACCACCGAGCTATCCAACACAACGAATTTAAGAGTTAATCAATAGGGAAGGAAAAAAATATATAATAATATAAATATATAAATTCATATATCATAAGAAATATCTATAAAAATTGTACATAGAATAAGAAATTTCCATTAGGAAAAACATCATTGTATAGATGTTTTCTACCATTAAGGGGGGAGGGACGTTGTGAATCCTTATCGAACATCCCTCCTACATATACATTGCACTAATTTGTTAGCGCAGCAGTAATGTACATTCAACTTAAATACTGTTTGCGTTAACGAATGGTGCAATACTGTTGTATTATTTAGGTCAATAGAAAATAGCTTAATCGCAATATATTATTTTATAGTTAATTTTAAGAAATTATAAATAGATTGTTCTGAGTTAGTTAAGACACAGTTGTAGTAAACCAAGATCTAATAAAGAACCTGCGATTCCCACGGGACCCTCCAGGTAAAAAGAAGTAACTATTGCCTTTTAAAACTACACTACAACATGTATTCACAAAAATTAATGTGTACTTCAATTGTGCTTTAAAGTAAAAATTTCATAGAAAATTTATTTTAAAGTGTTAATCAAGTCTACTTTATTTTTTTGTGAATACTGCTGTTTAATTTTAAGTGAAATTGCAAATTAATATATAAAAAATGTCAATGCTCGCACTGTAAACTTAAATGACAATCAATAAACACACAGAAATTAAATAAGTCAAATGACGCGAGCAAGCAGAGCCTTATACCGACAAAATGTAATTCTCATAAGAAAAAAAAAACATTTTATATAGGGAAAACACACCATCACAAAAGTGCGAGTATAGCGCATATTCGTGGAAA
>OX637533.1:80535935-80561935 GCA_951800035.1 Linnaemya tessellans | reverse complement strand
AAACAGTGTTGACAATTAAAAAAACTTAACTTTATTATATATATATATATATATATATATATATATATATATATATATATATATTATTAATATTAATATATATATATATATATATATATATATATATATATATATATATTAATATTAATATATATATATATATATATATATATATATATTAATATTAATATATATATATATATATATATATATATATATATATTAATATATATATATACATATATATATATATATATATATATATATATATATATATATATATTAATATATATATATACATATATATATATATATATATATATATATTCATCTATATATATATATATATATATATATATATACATATATTAATCTATATATATATATATATATATATATATATTAATCTATATATATATATATATATATATATATATATATGTATATATTAATCTATATATATACATATATATATATATATATATATATATTAATCTATATATATATATATATATATATATATACATGTATATATATATATATATATATATATATATATATATATATATATATATATATATATATGTATATATATATATATATATATATATATCTATTAATCTATATATATATATATATATATATATATATATATAGATTAATATATATATATATATATATATATAAATAAGTTGTCCTATGTGCGTGATTTTATAATTCGAGAACCACTCAGCCGATTTTCAAACGGGTACATGCGTTGGAAAAGTCTACTTTCACTGATGGTTTATAAAAAAAAACATCGAAAAATTTCCACGAATATGCGCTATACTCGCACTTTTGTGATGGTGTGTTTTCCCTATATAAAATGTTTTTTTTTTTCTTATGAGAATTACATTTTGTCGGTATAAGGCTCTGCTTGCTCGCGTCATTTGACTTATTTAATTTCTGTGTGTTTATTGATTGTCATTTAAGTTTACAGTGCGAGCATTGACATTTTTTATATATTGATTTGCAATTTCACTTAAAATTAAACAGCAGTATTCACAAAAAAATAAAGTAGACTTGATTAACACTTTAAAATAAATTTTCTATGAAATTTTTACTTTAAAGCACAATTGAAGTACACATTAATTTTTGTGAATACATGTTGTAGTGTAGTTTTAAAAGGCAATAGTTACTTCTTTTTACCTGGAGGGTCCCGTGGGAATCGCAGGTTCTTTATTAGATCTTGGTTTACTACAACTGTGTCTTAACTAACTCAGAACAATCTATTTATAATTTCTTAAAATTAACTATAAAATAATATATTGCGATTAAGCTATTTTCTATTGACCTAAATAATACAACAGTATTGCACCATTCGTTAACGCAAACAGTATTTAAGTTGAATGTACATTACTGCTGCGCTAACAAATTAGTGCAATGTATATGTAGGAGGGATGTTCGATAAGGATTCACAACGTCCCTCCCCCCTTAATGGTAGAAAACATCTATACAATGATGTTTTTCCTAATGGAAATTTCTTATTCTATGTACAATTTTTATAGATATTTCTTATGATATATGAATTTATATATTTATATTATTATATATTTTTTTCCTTCCCTATTGATTAACTCTTAAATTCGTTGTGTTGGATAGCTCGGTGGTGGTGGTGGGGGTGTAGTTCTCTGTTCTTGGAGGTGGCTTTCCATAATCTGGATCAAGTTCTCGCTGCGATTTGGGAACTCGTTATTTATCTTGACCTTTAGTTGACGCCGGTTTCTGCATAACACTAATATCGCTTTTATTGTCACTACCGCAACAATTTCTGTCAAGTAGTATCCGATACTACTTGTAACGTTTTGATGGAATTGAATCTCCTTAATGGTTTTATCTGGGCTACTTGTATTTTCTCCAGAGTGGGCTTAATTTTTGTTGTGATATTCCTGTTGTTCCGCACTAAGAGGAATTTCTGGGTTACATCCACTATTTTGCTGACGTAAACCTGCCCACCTATTGTTATACTGCAGTTGCAGAATGAGAAAAGGTAGTTGCCCGTGAGGTTCTCCCGTCTGTCGTCACAGTTGGTAGACATTGAGGTTCTGTTAGCATTTGGTTTTAGGCTCTTGAAATCTTTCTCTCCGGTGTAGTTGAATACTGTTTTATCTAGTTTTACAACGTACTCTCTGGGGGAATCAATTTGATAGTGACTGTCGTTTGGAACGGGTATTATCAATGACCTCTTTAGGCTGACTGTTTCGATGGGCAACTTGATTACGAACATTAGCGTGTTGTGCTTGCGTAATGCCACTCCCATCTGCATTTGTTGTATGGTCTCAATATTTATTTTATTCTCTTCAATTTCCTCAATTGTCAGTAGGGCGGTTGAATATTTTCATCCTTGCCAAAGCCACGGATTCTTGTATGATCTTCACTTGACTTTTCATATGAACTAATTTGAAAAGTTGGAAAATCGTGACGTCTCGGTAATGTTGACTTTCTGAGTGCAACTTGATCTGTGTCAAGTCGTTTAGCGTCCTTCTGTTGTCATTTATTGCCTCAACCATTCTGTTGATGGAGGAATTGGTTCTGTCGTTTATAGATATCTGATGGTTCGACTGTTCGATGATTTGGTGACCGTTTGCATCAACTACCTTGAAATGCTGATTTATCTGCTCTCGGTCCTCATCATTCAATGTTCCATACAGCCACTTCATCACCTTCCCTCCAATATTCAGCAATCCCCGTTTTACGCGGCCCGGCAAAAGTGTGTGTAGACCGTCTTCAATCTCTCTTATTTCCTTCAAAATTAGTTCCCGATAGAGAGTGGGCAGAACTGTCGGCAAGTTACGATGAACCTCGTTTACAGAATCCGCTATTTGTTGGATGTTGATCTCGTGCATCATATACTGGAACTTTGACGCCATTTCGACCCATCCCATATAAATCTCCATCAGGGATTCCGTTTTTCCATCCCCATCTCCTCGTTAGTGTTGCCTATTCTTACTCCGTCTTATCTTATCCTTCGTCTGTAACCTCCTTTGCTAATACTTGTTTTTCAATTTATCAAAAAAAAAATTTTTTAACTTTTAATTTGGGGGTTTTTGTTTTGTTGAGATATTTTTTTTTTTGTATCATTAAAATGCATCAAATCTTTGAGTTTCGTTTCTATTTATAAAGGAGGAGCTCTACTCCTTGTACATTTTCTTTGTTTTAATTAATGTTAGTTTTTTTTCTTATTTGCTTTTTTATATTTTGTATATTTTTTATTTAAATATTGGTTTTCTAAAGTTTATGCTGTGTAGGTTTTTATATAACATTTAAGCAATATTTTTATTTTTTGTTTCTTTTTTAACGTAATTCAAATTTTAAAAATATTCATTTTTGTTTGAAGATATTATTTATGTTATTCAATCGATTTTTTTATTTAATTTCTACAAATACATTTAAGTATATAGTGTGGTTTTGCATAGTAATAATGAAATAGTAATGTTTTGTCTTAAGATATATCTTAATAGATGCTTTTTTTATATTTTGAATTTACGCATAAAATGTAAGCAAATTTTTATTTTAAATGTTGTTTTTTATTGCAACTTTAATATAAAAAAATAATTGACATGGTTTTTGTCTCTTGTGAATAACTTACAACCGCTTAATTGCATTTGTTGTTTCATTTGCTTTTTATTAACTGACCTATCACCAGAAGACATTGACGGAATCATATTACGGAAAAATATTATGTGTACATGTATTAATTGTTATTATTTTTTTTTCTTGTTTACTCTGCCTGTAAACATTTTTTTTCAGTAGCTATATCCATTGCAGTATTCGTAAATAAATTCGCTGTAGTTGCAAAATAGTGTCCCATATTCGAACACTTTATAGAAAATTAGGTAAACATTAAAGGTTATTGCACTCTGATATATGGAGTAAACGTATTTATTATATTTTTGGTTTATCTTCTACAAAACGTCTTATTAAACTGACTGTTCCCTATTTCTCGGTCTCTGTGTTGCCTTACTAAATTTTTATATGTCTTTGCTTTATTTCTTATTTTTAGTTTTATGTTTACTGGTGTTGGTACATCTATAATCTCATATGGTCCTAACCATAGGGGTGAAAATTTATTTTTACGGGCTTGGTTCTTTAACCAAACCCTTTGTCCTATTTCATACTCTCTGTATTTTGCACTCTTGTCATAATATTGTTTTGCCCTTAACTTTGCCTTCTCTTGATTTATTTTCACAATTTCGTGTGAACGTTGGATCTGGTATTTTAGAATCTTGTTATAATCCTCCGTGTTGTATAGGGCTACAGGGGGCGTTTTCAAACTCATCGGTATCTCAAATTCAAAGCCGAATAGAACTCTTGTCGGCGTTTGCTTTGTCGTTGTATGTTTGCTATTTTTGTATACATGCATTGCGTGATTGAGCCATTCGTCCCAGTTGGTACCATCTAGATTGACAAAATATCTCAAAAATTCGGCTAAAGGTCGGTGAGCTCTTTCCAAGGCACCATTTGCTTGTGGGTGGTAAGGAGTGGTTAGCAGTTTCTTTATTCCCAGGAGCTTACATGTTTCTTTGAACAATTTCGATGTGAAGTTAGACCCGTTATCTGTTACTAACACCTTGGGAATAAAATATCTCGAAATTATTTCATTAAAAAAAACTCGAGCTATTGTTGAGGCCTCTGCATCAGCTACTGCGGCGCACGCGAAAAATTTTTAAAAATCATCCTGAAAGGTGACAATATACTTGTTTCCTCTGGCGGATTCTGGCAACGGTCCTACAAGGTAAAAAAAAAATTTTTTCAAAGGGTCTATTTGACGTGCTTGTTATAACCAATGGCATCTTTTCGACTTTTGAGCATTTGTTCTTCTGGCATAGAGTGCACGTTGCTACATAGGTTTTGATTTGCTGGTACATACCGGCCTACTTGTATTGATTCCTGATGCGGGAGTAAGTTTTGTATGTCCCTTGGTGTCCACCCAAAAGTGTATCATGAAACGTTTTTATTACCTTGTTAATATCTTCCACATTTGTCAAATAGACTGCCGTATCCTCTTGTTCCACGTCTTCACTCCTATTCACTTCATCCACAATCTCTTCTTTATTTCCCTTTTTATATGCGTTTGCCTCTCGTGCATTTGCCCTGGTAATTGCTCCTACACTCATTTTTTCACTGGGAGACGACTAAGTGCGTCAGCGTTTTGGTTGATTTTCCCCGGCTTATACCGTATCTCGAAGTCATATTCTAAAAGTTTGAGTCTCAGTCGACCCAATCTGCCTTCTTGATCCTTCAAATTGGCTATTCCTTTCAGAGGCTTATGATCTGTAAAAATGGTAAAAATAGCAAATAGGGCCTAAAAATCTTAGATGCCTACACGATGGCAAGGAACTCCTTCTCTATGGTAGAGTATCGTTTCTCCGTATCACTTAGCACTCTGCTTTCGAAGTATATGGGTAAATCAAGATCTGGCTCTCCTTGAGAAAGTATGGCTCCTAATGCCTCATTGCTAGCATCCGTAGTCAGAATAAATGGTTTTGTAAAATCAGGGTACCGCAACAGTGGAGGACTTGTTACTGCAGCTTTTAATTTCTCCATTGCTTGTTGACACTCCTTTGACCATTCAAATTTTGCGTTCTTCCTTAATAGTTTGTTCAATGGCAATGCAATTTCAGATGACCTTGGTATAAACTTTCTAAATATAATAGTTGATAAGCCCCAAAAATGATTGTAGCTCCTTGGGAGGCGGTATATCTTTTACTGCTTTTGTCTTATGGGGGTCCGGTAATACTCCGTTTTCCGAACATTGATGCCCTAGATAAACTACCTCTCTTTGCAGGAAATTACATTTTTCAGGGTGCAACTTAAGATTGTATTTCCTTAAAACGTCCAGTACTCTTTTAAGTCTTAACTGATGATCCTCTAGATTTCTCCCGTAGATTACTATATCGTCCAGATATACGAAATAGTCGATTCCCTGTAGACCCGTTAATATTGAATTCATTATCCTCTGAAATGTGGCTGGTGCCCCTGTCAATCCGAAAGGCATACGATTGAACTCGAAATGTCCCATGTTGGTGTTGAACGCGGTTTTTTGCTTATCATTAGGGCTCATCAGAACTTGGTGGTACCCGCTTGCCAGGTCTAGGGTAGAGAAGTATCGGCTGTAGCCAAGTTGGTCTAGGATCTCATCAATTCTTGGTATGGGGAAAACCTGTTTTATTGTAGCCTCATTCAATTTCCTGAAATCCACTACCAAACGACATTTTTTTCTCTCCGTCCTTACCTACTAGGAGTATTGGAGAGTTCCAAGAAGAAATACTAGGGGAGATAATTCCATCTTCGATCATTTGGCCTACTTGTCTATTAATTTCATTTCGGTGGGCCTCAGGTAACCTATACTGTTTAGTATTGATTGGGGGCTGAGTAGGGTCAGTTGGTATTTTATGCTTAAGTACATTCGTGAATGTAAGATTGTCCCCGGGTAGGTGAAATACATCGTCATATGATCTTAAAATGGTTTCGATTGGCACTCTCTCTTCCGAGTTCAGATCTGTCCTCAGATGAACCGTGTCTAATAGCAATCGGGTTTTATCTTTGTTGTAGGCGGAATCTACTGTATTTATCGCTGCTGTCGGCGATATCCGGAAGTTTAAAGGGTTGTCCCAACTCAAAATTACTTTTTCCTTTATATTCACTGCAAAGTCATTGGTGTTCAGAATTGGAACGAATGCTGTTCCCTCTCTGATCGACGTTAGAGTTTCGCCCACAAATACGCCTGGTGAAATTTCTACTTTGTTTACTATTATGTCTCCGCTAGCGTTTTTAACTGCTACTGCCACAATTCCCTGAGATCGTCCTTTCACAAAAACATTATCTGCTTTATATAACTGGGGATTTTCCGAAACTAATGGTAAGGAAGCTTTTTCTTTCTGGTTCTCAAAAAATTTTATGTTCTTGGTAATTGTATCGGTAATCGACTTATTCCACATCATATCTCTGCCCAATAAACCATCTGCGGGCCCTTCGGTACTACGTGCATTTTCAAACGTAATCTGTCTACATATTTATGGTTCACCATTACAGTTCCTTTGGTACTTATGCTTCCCCCAAATGCTCCTGACAACGTCTTCCGCTCATTCTTGTTGATTTCTGTTGTTGCTGCCAAAGCTTCATTTTTTACTAGTGTGGTGTCTGCTCCTGAGTCCACCAATAACAATAGTTTCTCCTCTTTTGCTTCTTTGCAGGGGAAACTTATATATGCATCGTTTATACAGTTTTTTTCATTACTAGCAGTATCTCTTTTCAGACTCAGTTCCCTTCGGGACTCTGAGTAATTTATGTGGCGTTTTACCACGTTTTGTTTCTTGCTCACTTTCTCTTTTATACTAGTCCACGTCGTCATTATAAATTGTAACATTATTGCCATATAATATACTGATTTTCTTAAAATTTTTCTACTGGTGTTACAAGCCTTGTATGCTGCATTTATGTACCCTGCACCACTTATCATTTTTGTATGAACCTTTTTCTTCCGACGCGATCTTTTGGGTGTACTTACTGCTTTATCCTTGATATTCATTTTAATCTTCGGATGCTGATTATCTTCCTCCTCTGTCACATTTATGCTGTTTATATCTAAATCAGAGTTAAACATTTCATACCACAATTGTGCTAAAACAATCACACGTATACTCTTACGCTCTCGTATTCAGTCGTCATTTAGATATTGATGACTACACATGTGCGGATGCTTACGCATTTTTTTCAGGTTTTTTGTTGTTGTTTTAGTAATTTTTATTCAGCGAACATTTTGAAGTCAGAATGATATTTGAAAAATATTTCATGATAAATAATGCATTTGGTAACATGCAATGTCTTCTTTGTTACCAAATGTTTAAAGAAAATAGGGAATATGTTATTAAAAGACATTACGATTTTTTTCATAGTGACATGAAAAGTTTCGAAGGTAAGAAAAGAAAGGATCATTTAGATATGGTAAAAAACATTTATGTAGAAAAAATAAAAGAATGGCTACTTGAAGTTGATGAAAACAAAGCAAGGACAGAAAATAAAAATAAAAAATTGGAGGTATCAAGCTTAATAAGCTTAGATATTGTTAGGCATGGTAGGCCTTTCACTGATGGGACATTTTTTAAAAACTTATTAGAAAAAGTTTTTGAAAAGCTTAACTTTAACACTAAGTTTATAAAATCTCTTCCGTTGTCGGCCCCAAGTGTAGTACGACGTATTGGTCATATAGGAAATTTGGTGGAATCTGCTATTAGGGAAAAATTAATAAATTGTGAGTATGTTTCTTTTTGTTTAGATGAAAGCAGGGACATTAATGATCTTTGCCAATTGGTATTATGTATTCGCTGCGTGGATAGCAACTACGAGGTTTTTGAGACAATGTTTTCTCTAGAAACATTTCATGGAAATGTAACGGGCAAGCTTTTATATGAAGTAGTCAGTGAAAAGCTTTTTGATATTATAGATAGAAAGAAAATTGTTGGAGTCTGTACAGATGGGGCAAATGTAATGACCGGAAAACACGAAGGCTTCATAGGTTATCTAAAAAAAAACCAAATTTCAGTTTTAAGCTTTCACTGCATTATTCACCTGGCCGCTCTTGCATCCAAATTTTTATCTAATCATGCCAGTATGAAGACTGCAGAGTCTATAATTAATAAAATAAGAGGAGGGCATCATGCACTTACTCACAGAAAGTTTGTTAATTTTTTAAAAAGCAAAAACAGCGCATATAATGACCTTAAAATGTATACTGAAGTCCGCTGGCTTAGCCGTGGTGATTGTCTAAATAGGTT
This sequence comes from Linnaemya tessellans, assembly GCA_951800035.1. NCBI lineage: Eukaryota > Metazoa > Arthropoda > Insecta > Diptera > Tachinidae > Linnaemya > Linnaemya tessellans. The sequence continues at coordinate 80,553,119 of OX637533.1, read as the reverse complement.
ATTTAACTTGAGGGAAGAAGTGCTGCAATTCTTAGAAACTGAAAATATAGCAGACTGGGCAATACAGGCTTTAAAAGATAAAAAATTTATTTTAGATTTAGCATTTTTGGCCGATATAACCACTATTCTGAATGACTTTAATTTAGAACTGCAAGGAAAAGAAAATAAGTTGTGTGATCTCTCTAAAATTCTTTTTAATTTTAAAACAAAAATATTTTTACTCATCTCTGAAGTTCAAGCTAGTGACTTTTCAAGTTTTCCAAAAACTTCTCTAATATATGTCAAACAGGACGATGGCACAACATTTGAATATACAGCAGTACTTGAAAAAATTTTTTATAACTTTCAGGACAGATTTGTAGATTTTGAAAATATACAGCAATTTATTGATCTTTTTGAAAACCCTTTTAACTGCGATATTACCAAGTATGAGTTTGATATACAATCTGAACTGATAATACTACGAAGTGAAATAAATGCTCCGAAGGTAAATAATATATTAGATTTTTGGAAAACTTGGATAAAATATCATACCCCAAATTTACAAAAAATGCCTTAAAATATTTGTCATTATTTCCCTCTACTTACCTCTGTGAGCAAATTTTTTCAGACTTGAAATTTATTTGTACAAAGCAGCGAAATAAGTTAAGCTCGGTACACTTAAAAAATATTTTCTTAATAAGAAACTGCCATAAAAGCATAAATATAGATAACTTTGTAGGTTAGTGGAAGCCTTCGTGTTTTCCGGTCATTACATTTGCCCCATCTGTACAGACTCCAACAATTTTCTTTCTATCTATAATATCAAAAAGCTTTTCACTGACTACTTCATATAAAAGCTTGCCCGTTACATTTCCATGAAATGTTTCTAGAGAACACATTGTCTCAAAAACCTCGTAGTTGCTATCCATATGAAAAGAATCGTAATGTCTTTTAATAACATATTCCCTATTTTCTTTAAACATTTGGTAACAAAGAAGACATTGTATGTTGTGCTATGAAATGTTTAACTCTGTGTTATTACGATGTTTGGTGAACAGGATCGGCGACGGTTTTTGTCTCGTGCCGAAAGAAGACTTTCCATAGATTTTTTTTATAGACTCTTCCTCAGAAGTCCATATGTTTTTACTGGCGGAGCTTAGCTCTTTTTCTGAATTACATCGGATTGGAATACTCATACAATATTTTTTCTTTTTTATGTTTAAAAATAAATGTTTGAAAAAAATTCTTAGAATTTCACTTTTTATGTCTTTTTTATTTTCTACCTATTACGGTTTATTCAGCTTTTTTTTATTAAAGTTTTTTTCCACCTGTTACGCTTTATTCAGCCGCACTAAAAATAACACGTCCGTACTAAACTATTATAACGTATTTATGCAATTTATACAATAAAAATACGTATCTGTTTAATTGGAAAAGGGTAAAATAATTCTTAAATAAATTATATTTGAAATGATTCACTTTGTGTTTGTTGGGTAATTCTCTCTCACAATACAACCTCATTTTTAGTTTTGTTTACCCCTGATCTAAATTTATGATGCTGAAATTTTCATGTTTTTCAGCTTTATCGCCTACCGGTTGTGTTTTCTTACATGTTTTTTCAGTATAGTTTTCATATATTCTTTTTCTGTGGGTTTTCACATTCCAGTGAATTAGCTGTGACTGGGCCAATACCCGTTTCCCGAATCCTGTCTGCCGTTTGTGTACCTCTTTCTATCGCCAGTAGTATTATCATTTCTATTTCTATTCTTGTTGCTACCATTATTGTCTCTGTTTTCGGGGCAATTGTAGGAAATGTGTCCCTATCGACCGCATCTATAACAACGTTGCTGCTCGTTGTTGTTAATTTGATTTTGCCTTATATTTTGAGTTTCTTGCCTTGCATGAGTTTGAGTATTGATTCTGGGATTATGTGGTTGTGGGTTTCTTCTAAAGTTGTATTCTGCACGTTCTTGTTGTCTGGCTTGAGTATAACATTCATTCAATACATGTCCTGGTTTATTGCAGAAACTGCAGTACCTTGAAGAACTCATAGAGGTAAGATGTACATTATTATTGGGCATTGGCTGGTTATATGTTTGTTGGTTCAAAAACAGTTGTCGTACTTCTTTCAACAATTGTTGCACCGTCTCAAATAAGGGTTCCTCGGCTTGCACTGTCATAACATTTGGATATCTCGTATTAGTGCCTAAGAGATTTTGAGCATTCTTTGTAATTTTTAGTAGATCAGCCAACTTGTCATTTTCATGCCCGATGAACTTTGCCACTAACTTGGGATCTCGTAAACCCCTTATGTAGCTTCTTACCGCTGATTGATTGCAATGGTCTGTCATAGATTTTTGATGAGAAACATCTTGCCATTGTGTCGCAATAAGCTCTGTCGCATTTCTAAGTAGTCCTTCCAATCTCTCTCCAAATTCATATGGACTCTCTGTTGAACTTTGCTTATTGTTAAAAATCAATTCTTGTATTTCCGTTAGCGTCTGAGTTTTTATAAATTTCTCTTTAATAGCCATGCACAGTGATTCTATTGTTGTAAATTCCTTATTGTGGAAATACGAGTAAGCATTTCCAAAGAGCCTAGTTTTTATGCATTTGATTATGTCAACAACATTACCCGGTTCCCCTAGTTTATCCTTTGCTATCATACATCCTTCAATAAATTTATTTGTTTCAGTTGTGAGGTCGGGCCCCTCCGTTCCATAGAATATCGGCACGACATGAGATATATTTTTCAAAAGTTCTGTAAAAGTTGTCATATTGGTTGTATTTGAAGAATTGTTGACTAAAAGTGTTTTCGTAGTTCCCCCCTGCAACTCTTGTATTTTTAATTTTAGCGTCTCAATTTGTTGAGTTTTTTCCCCAACAACTTTCCTGTTCTCAACGAATTTCTGCAGCTGTTCTGGAGTCAACCTCGTGTTAACGTGTTGCGCGAGTTCTTTAAACGCTTGGTTTTCTTGCTCGCTGTCTTGAATTTGTTGTTCGGCTTCTTCTATGGTTTTCTTCAAGCTTTCGTTCTGCTGCTTCAAGATCCTGTTCACTTGTACGTATTCTTATATTTCTTTGACCTAAATAATACAACAGTATTGCACCATTCGTTAACGCAAACAGTATTTAAGTTGAATGTAGATTACTGCTGCGCTAACAAATTAGTGCAATGTATATGTAGGAGGGATGTTCGATAATGCTTCACAACATACAGCAGAAAATCTTTTGCATAAAAAAAAAATTATTCAACAATTCCGCTACAAAGACGTTCACAAATTGGCCGACGAACACGGCTCAGCTGTCAAATACGTTTAAATAGATCTAATCAGGATGAAGAAGAGCTATTAGAAAGTATTGAATTATCAAGGCAACGAATGGCACGATCAAGATCAAATCAAAAACAAAGAGAAGAACGTATTGAAAGTGTGAGAGTTAGAACAGGAGTGTCAAGTTCGTGAACGCAACACTGAACGTGACAATCAAAACAGGCAACAACGGAGTTAGGAAAATGTCTATTCTTTCTAGAAAATTTAATTTTTAATACAAAGGCGTAAATGTATGTTATTGTATTGTCCAGCAACGCCGGCAAGGTTACTCTAGTTTTAGTATAAAATAAAATACCGTGATATAGACCCTTTTTCTATTTAACGGTACTTTTGTAAAGAAGTCAATATAAAAAATTTAATTTTTAACCCCTAGCCTTTCCAAATCAGTACAATCTTAGGCTGTTATATACCGTTTGACAGGTATTTACAAGACCTTTGCAACGATAACCATGTAGCGTTAATTTGGAGGATGTTATGGGCATATATATGTTTTAACTTTAGATAGCTATAACTCCCAAACTGAGAGCGTCTGCTCCAAAATTTTTCTACCATAATTCTTAGATTTAAGAGTATTACCCATGAAACATGTACATTTATAAACAATCACTTAACGTGATGTTAAAAAATTTTTTTAAAAAACTTTTTTGTATACAAATATTCTCAACAATATTTAAAGCTACATAATTTTTTTTTGTTTTTTTGTGCTAACAGCAGTAAAAAATTAAGTTAAAAGCTAAAGGAGAATTACATACTTGCTAACAGTCAATCAAATAGAACTAAGTGAAAACATTATCCTCTTCTTATTTCCTACGAAATGGAACAAAAGGCGAGAATTAACTGAAGGCAAGTCACCCACTTGCCAACTTAGTCCATTCTATTTTTCCCAAAATCAGCAAACAAATGTACAAAAATCCATAACGACCGATAATTTAATTGTGTTTTTATGTAAATTGGTCCCTTACAGTTCATATTGGACCTTCTCAACTTTTACTATATACTAAACACAGTTGTGAAACTCAAATAAGCTTATTTTTTAATTAATCATCACTGCAGGTTGAGCTTGGTGAGAAAAATTAATTTTGTTTTAAACCTCAACCTCTATTAAAGAACAACTACGTGATCAATAATCACCCTTATTGTGTTTGGCGTTTTTCGCTTTCAGATTCGACATTTAGTAATAGATTAAAAAAAATACACAAACAAACACAATAAGGCTGAATATATGATGCAATTATCAGGTAACCCCACTAGTTCAGCTTTTTATTACTTTGACAACCTTTAGTATTTTTTTTTTTTTCCAACAAAATATCTGTATTTTTTTGTTTGTTGATATTTTTGTTATCTGATAGTTGTACCATAAATACTATATGCACAGTAAAAACAAATTTTAACTAAAGTCTCTAAATAAAATATATTACTGAGTTATTTATAAACTTATGGAATCAAAGTATCTGACTTAAGTGGAAACACTAGTGTGAAAACCAATTTCGGAATCGTTAGATCTGTAAACAGTATTAAAAGCAACTTAATTCTAAAATTATACTCTTAATTTTCAAGAAAAGATACAAATTCTGTTAACTTTGATAATTGATATTCCGAGTCTGCTTTTATATTTTCTACCGACTTTGTTTTCTTAGGGTGAACAATTAATTGCTGACCAAATCTTTCCAAAGTCCAATCGAGCTCTAAACATTCTTTTCCAAACTGTTCCTCGTCAAGATTGGTTAGTTCAACTAAAGTTGCATCCAAAATCGAAGTGTATGCTTTCCCGATCAGCTGAAATATATTCTGCATTGTAATGACTGAAAATAGAAGAAAATATTGCTTTAATTATGTATTTTCTATTATGTTATAATAACTTTTGTTTGTGTGTGTGGTATAAAATTTATGACATAAAATAAAAACACAGTATTTTAAATAAAATTTGTGATGAGTACCTTTATTTTTTCAACTCTTTGTTACCTTGAATAGCGATATGTGGTTCCGAAAAAATTCACAAAGCAAGTGCTATAACTACTTAGTAAAAATTTAAGATGGCGAAGACAATGTTTAACTTACCCGTTAGCGGTTTACTCGTTGGAATCCAAGAAAATATTGCAGCCAAACAATGTTGATAACAAAGGAATAATATTTAGATCCCAACAGAGAATTCCAATAAAATACATAGACGGAAAACTAATAAGTTAATAACATAAACAAAGATATCAAACGTAAAATTCAGCTTAAACATTGCCGGCCACCTTGCAGGAACATAATTACATGCAAGACAGTGAATTTTAAGAATAAATAAAGTAAATACTTCGATATAATATAGGGTGGCGCATAAGTAACGTTAAGATTTATTCAATGTATAACTCTTTTCTTTCTGCTTTTATTTAACGTTGGCATTTATTAAAATTTAGAATATAGTTTGGAAATATGTTCACATTATGTTTTAAAGATAATATCTTTCAAATGTAGCCCATTGTTTGATTCTACCTGACGTGCTCTTTCCAAAGCATTTTCCATAACTTTTCTTAGAATTTCAGGTCCCAGCGCCCCCACTTCTTCTCGGATATTGGCCTTAAGTTGTTGGATGGTTCTAGGCTTATTGGCATATACCTTACCCTTTAGGTAGCCCCAAAGAACCAATCGGTAAATTTTTGGAGCGCTAGGAGCATTTCGAACATGAAAGAAATTTCGATATGATCTTTGTGTCTGAATAATCGAATGCTGACTTTCAAAGTAAAATTGAACAACTTTGGTTCTTTGTTCTGTGCTAAGCCTTCCCATCATAAATTTCCCAAGTATTATTTAGTTAATTCTCTAAAGAGACGAAAAAAAGACTTAAATTAAAAAATGTATTCACTGATCAAATCTTAACGTTACTTATGCGCCACCCTATACAAGGTACATATTTTTTTTTATAATACAAAAGGCGAATGGTTTTTACGACAGATCCATCAACTGAGTTCTGCGGCATGGTTTTCAGCAGATCCATAAACTGAATATGGTTTTTACCACAGACCCATAAACTGAACCCGTGAGGGATGGTTTTGGTCAGATCCATGAACTCTGTTAAAGCACGATATTAAAACGGGGATTGGCCAGAAATGACCCACCCAAATATCGTGTGTTGGGCCATCAGACAACCTGGACTCGTCGTTCATTGGCCTGTAAATACTTGGGCAACTATTTCTGTCCCCAAAACCAGTGCCACCTGACCGGAGTGGTAAAATGTGGAATCCGCCAACTTGAAATCAGGAAATTGTTTTCCAATTGTTGGCGATACGTCTTCGACGGGCGTTTTCACACCACGCATCGCAGAAACTTTAGCGGTTAATGAAATCCGCTTTAATGGGTCATAAATCGATTCAATATTCACACGACAATATGAATCTGCAACAGGAATCATTAACTGCTGCACCAAATGTTGGCAAATATAGCTGTGGTTTCAGCAAAGGTCAATGACTCCCCGCAATTGAATCTTTTTATTCCCCATGCGCAATTTCACCTGAAATGTTGGTGAGAACGCTATCACGTGGCGAAGAGGCAGCATAGGCCCAGTCGACGTGCTTGGGAGCGGCCGTGAAGACGCAGGAACTGGTTTCGATTTTATGGTGGAGGATTTTTTTGTCTTTCGCACCCGGAGAATGCAGCAGTGTTATGTTCACCCTGACATTTACTACACTTCCGAATGCTAGGACAATCTTTCCTCGTGTGGTGCTCTGACAAACAGCGCGAGCAGTAACCAAAGGTAAGATATGCCGCAATTTTTTGTCATGGGCCAAGCGTTTGAACCGAAGGCACCCTCGTAAGGGATGCGGTTTCTTGCAAAGTTTGCATTGCTTGGCCTCAACCTTTTCTACGACTTTCGGCGACGTCGACGAGTCGGAGTTGTCAATAGGCTGGCGTTTGCTGGCGACTTCGATGGTATTCGTTGAAGAGGCAGGACCATCCGCCTTGGGAATGACCGTAGAAGCCCCTTCAGACAGCGGTGCCTCCAATGATGGGCCCGATATCTCTCCATCGCCTCTTCGTTTCCTCCAGCAATAAAGCTTCCGAAAAAATGGATAAGGCGTCCATATTACTAGGAAAGAATGAAGTTTAGTAAATGCGATAACATTAGGTGATCAAAATGACCAGTTTTGTGATTGGTCGTCTTACAATCCCATTTTGTGTTCGAACGTCGGCGACGCGAACATGATCATCAGTACTTGGATACGTTTTCACGACCCGACCTAACTTCCAGGCAGTGGGCGAAAGTTGCTCATGACGAATAGCAACTAAATCATCTACAGCTATATCACGCTCAGGAAATTTCCATTTATAACGTTTATGCAAATTCTATAAATATTCTTCTTTCCATCGGCGACAGAAATCATGCGTAAGCGTCTTAACTTTGCGGTATCTATTTATCAAACCTATTGCTGACTCATATATTGAAGGTTCAGAGGGCGCCAATATTGGCCCGCCTATCAAGAAATGACCCGGAGTAAGAGCCACTGACTCATTAGGATTGTCTCACATAGGACATAGTGGGCGCGAATTTAGGCACGCCTCTATTCTCGCGAGAACAGTCGAAAGCTCCTCAAATGTATACTTAACAGATTGAGCCTCCTTGCGAAAATGATGTTTAAAACTTTTGACAGTCGCCTCCCAGAGTCTCCCCCATATGGGGCGCACCAGCTGGGATAAATCGCCACGAAAGACCCTGAACTCCAAATGTTGAACACATACGAGCCTGACTTTCCTTCAAAAAAGTGCGAAAATCCTTTTCAATCTCTCGAGAAGCACCTACGAAATGTGTGCCATTGTCAGAAAATACTGTTTGTGGACACATCGCCTAGCAATAAAAAGATGAAAAGCAGCCCAGAAGTCATCCGATGACAAATCTGTCGTAGCTTCCAAATGGAGTGCCTTGGTGGAGAAACATACAAAGATACAGACATATGCCTTTGTTATTCGACAGTAAAAGGACGATCTAAAGCAGTTCGCTCTGGAGGAAGTGCCGCCATGATCTGATTGCATGTGCGCTTCCTATCCAAAATGCAACGTTTGCAGCGGTTCGCTACAGTGCGAACCAACACCTTGAGCCGTGGGACCCAATATTCAATGCGTATAATCCGCAGCATCAGCTGATTTCCGCCATGAATCGAAATCATATGTACAAATTCTGACAACAAAATCGTAAACCTACTTGAATATGGTAGAATAATTGGATGTTTTTCAGTGTAGGATAAAGAGGGAGATTTCACGAAACGACCATTCAACCTCATTACTTCATTGCTGTCCAAAAAGGAATTAAGGGACTGTAACGAACTTTTTGCGGAAATCGTTTTTTTCAACAAAATACACTGATACTCCTCAGGGTAATGAACTTTTTGAGCCAAAATCGCCAATCTCAATTTCACCTTCGATATTTCCTCAATAAAAATCGTTGTCGACTCAAAAGTATACTTGCCCCTATGTGCAGAATGTGTTCGATAGTAGAAACGAAACAAATATGATATCACTCTGAGAAAATCTAGAAAATCTATTCAACACATCTTCGAAATCTGAAAAGAACACTGCATGCGTCTTAACAGCTCTGGCCTCGACATCTGTGTCCATAGGCGAAAGATCCTTTATGGTACAATTAGACTTAGCATTACGCAGCCACGTCGGTCCATGCCACCAGAGATCACTTCCCGTCAGATCAGAAGGTGAAACTCCTCTACTAGCTAAATCCGCTGGATTATCTTCCGACCTAACATGATACCAGTTGTGTTTTCCGACATTCTCCTGAATTCTGCACACTCTATTAGCAACAAACGTTGTCCAACTACTTGGCGTTTTCCTCAACCAACAAAGCACAATAGTAGAATCGGTCCAACAATACACCTGTCTGATTGGAACACCAATTTCGCTACTCACTGTTCTTAAAAGCTCAGAAGCCAAAACTGCTCCACAAAGTTCCAGCCGAGGCAAAGAAATAGGAGCGACTTTCGTTTTACAAGACAGTAAATGTGCATAAATTTGGCCAAATGCTTCAATGCGTATATAAATTGCCCCCGCGTATGCTTTTTCCGAGGCGTCGGAAAAAACATGAATTTCCGCTACAGTATCTGGAGAATAATGTACCCATCGCGGTATCCGAATACTGTTTACATTCTTATAAAAATCAACGAATTTTCTCCATTCCATTTCCGTTGACGAGAGCAAGAAATCATCCCAATCAATATTGTCGAGCCATACCTTCTGCATAATCATTTTTGCGACAACAATTACCGGAGCTAACCATCCTACAGGATCAAATAATTTTGCAATCGTAGACAAAACCTCTCTTTTTGTATACCTAGACCTTTCAATAATGGGCTCCACTTTGAAATAAAATGAATCCAACTGAGCATTCCACTGAATACCCAGTGTCTTCGAACTACTAGACTCCACAAAGGTTAAAAGCTTTGAATTCACCAAATAATTTGGCGGTAAATCATCAACAATTTTGATTTCATTCGATGTCCATTTCCTCAATTCAAATTTAGCTGAAGACAAAACAGTTCTTAATTCATCCCGGGCCCTCAAAGCAGACGAAATATCGTGAGCCCCCGTCAATACATCGTCAACGTACATATCCTTGCGTAAAATATCAGCAGCAAGGGGGTACTCAGCCTCCGAATCCCCTGCCAACTGTAACAATGTCCTTATGGCTAAGTAAGGAGCGCAGTTGACACCAAAAGTCACTGTCTGTAACTCATGTCATTACCTCTTCCACGGGAGAAGATCGAAGAATACGCTGAAATGGCGTATGATCGGTATCGAGACGAATTTGTCTATACATCTGAGTAATATCGCAGTTAAATACATATCGAAACAGCCTCTAACGCAAAATCAACAGAACTAAATCTGATTGTTAAGTGGGCTCCACATAAAGGCAATCATTTAGACTATTTCCATTAGAGTTTCTGTTCGATGCATTAAACACCACACGCAATTTTGTGGTCTTTCTGTCAGGCCTAATCACTGGGTGACGAGGAAGGTAACACGAAAGAGAAGGTTTAGCAAAATTATCCGATACAGGCTTCATATGACCTAAAGTTAAATATTCTTCAATCGCATCATATAATTCCTTGACATTAGGTTTACGCAGCAAAGAGGACTCATTTCTCAAGAATTGTGCCATGACATTCTGTTTCGAAAAGCCTAAACTGATAGAATGACCGTCGGAGTTGCGCCGCGTCGTTTTCCTATAATTATCCTCACAAAATTTATCCATCGATGAAACAATTTTCCTTTTAGGAAGTTCTTCAAGTTCCCAGAAGCGAAGAAGATTTCTATTTAAATTGTCTTCCAGAGACGCCTCTATTGTGGTCGAATAAACCTAAACCTGATCCTGTAACAATCCATCCGAATACGGTCCGTTGCGCCACCAAAGATCCGAAAATATCACGATTAATTTCGCTCAAAATAATCTGTGGATACAAATCAGCGCCTAAAAGTACATCAACAGGCCGAGTTTGGTAAAAACGAGGGTCTGCTAGCTGTAAATTCGAAAAACTATTCCGATAACTAGAGCCTACAATGAACGAAGGCAGATGGCCTGATATATTAGGTAGTACCAGGGCCATGGTTTCCAATAGGATAGATGAATCTAAGGGAGAACCAATTTTCAAACTACAAAACTTTTCTAGTAGTGGCAGAAAGAGTTTGATTAATTCCTGAAACTCTGACATTCGTAGAATGTGCAAATAGTTTCAAGCGATTCTGTAAATGCTCAGAGATGAAAGATGACTCTGAAGTTAGGTCAATCAAGGCTCGCGCTGGGTAAGTCACACCATTGTGAACAATATTCACCACAGCTGTTCCCAGAAGCACTTTTCGGTTCTGAGAGACATGAAATACCTGTCGAGTAGGATTACTGGTCGAAGATATGCCACTCGATGTAGAAGGCAGGGAGTAATCTACTTGAGCATTCTGGGCCAAATTGCCAGACGTGGTAGCCGAATTATCTCTAGGCGAAAATTCCGAGGCGCATTATCTCGATGTAGTAAAGTATGATGCCTCTTATTGCAAATACAAGCACTCTTGCAATTCTTTACTTCATGTTCACGTAATAAGCAATTCACACAACAATGAATTTTTTTCACCGTTGAAAATCGTTCCGAAGTTGAAGAATTTTTGAAATGGTTACATCCTCTCAAGAGGTGTCCTGAATTCCGACATAAAACACAAGACGTAGAAGCAGAAGTAGAATTTACAACATGAGCCCTGACCCTATGACCCGTATTTTTTACAGATTGCTGCGAATCTTTAAGATCATGAACGCACTCTAAAGTATGAATCCTTTCCGTCAGAAATTCATCGAAACTTTTTCACGAGGACAAAACCGATTTATTACGAACACTTTCTTCCCATAAACTAACGGTAGAAGTGGGTAAACGTTGAATCGAAAGGAAAATTAAAATAGGATCCCAATTGTCTGTTGAAACTTTGTAAATAGAAAGCGACGTGAGACAATTATTAATACCGCGCTGCAAAGTTTTTAAACCGGCACTAGATTCCTTTTCAACGGAGGGAAGGTTGAATAATAATTTCAATTGGTTATTAACCAACTTACGAGGATTTTCATATGCCTCCTTAAGGTTTCGCCAAGCAACATCAAACCCTTCGTTACTTAACGGGCACTTAGACACGATTTCATTCGCTTCACCGGCGGTTTTACGTATTAAATAGCAAAGACGTTCTATATTACTAAGACGCGAACTATTTATATATATGGCTGTAAATAAATCTCTAAATGCAGGCCATGATATATAATCTCCTTCAAATGTTTTTACATCACAAGGAGGTAGTGTTAAATTATGTTCTGAGTTGCCCAAGTGTGAGTGTTTAACAGAAGATTCATTTATTTTTGGCGTATTAACTTCTAAATATTGAGACTTTTCATTAATCAAGGCTAAACAATTAAGGTAAGCCATATAAGTACTCTGATATTTAGAAGCAGCCACATTTACATCTTCAGAGTTCACTTTGGTATTATCGTCAACATAGTCGACCCACCCTTCATATGCATCCTTAACTTTTTCCCATAAATTCTTTAATTCGTCGCGTTGAATTTGCAGAGTAAAAACCGTATGGAAATTCTCATGACAGTCATTAAAATTCGCTGCGAATTTAATGAGGGAATCCGATACGCGCGTAAATTTATTTAAATATTTATTCGCCACGATTTACTTTTGAATATGTAAATTAATCGCAAACTTATGGGAGAAAATTAATGCACACACGATATAATAGTCAAAGTGACCAACGGTAGGGTGTATTGCAAATAAAGTAAAAAAACAAGATGAACAAATAAACAACTTTGTAATTATAAATTAAAGCAAAAAGAAACTCACACTTGTTGTTGCACTCAGTTATAATAATATATAAATTATAATAAATATTATTTAATTTAATTGAAATAATTTAACACTCAGTAATTTAAGATAGAAAGTGCAAATATATTATAAAAAAATTATTTTTATTTGCAATTCCGTCCGTCCACGTAATTAAAACCACAGAAGATTTTTTTCGTACCGACCGAAAATTAATTAAAACAAACGTCAAAAATAATGGTTAATTATTTCTACTAATGAGGGATGAAACGCGATCAATCACAAAAACAATTTCTGTATATAATTATATATGTATATACAAGTGTATAATATGTATGTGTGTATTTTATTTCTTTTATTACCTTACACACTTTTTCTTTTTTCACTTTAACACAATTAAAATAAGAACTTATTTTACGCACCTTTAATTTAAATGTTCGATAATTTCCAAATAAACGAAGAATATTTTGGTGGTTTTGATGAATTCTCAACGATGAAATTTCTTGATGTAAGTGAGAAAAAGAAAATACGATGAGTTAATTTCTTACAAAAATTTCCAAGAAATCCGGCTCAGAGGACCAAATGTTTGTGTGTGTGGTATAAAATTTATGAAATAAAAAAAAACACAGTATTTTAATTAAAATTTGTGATATTAGTTCCTTTATTTTCAACTCTTTGTTACCTTGAATAGCGATATGTGGTTCCGAAAAAGTTCACAAAGCAAGCGCTGTAACTAGTAAAAATTGAAGATGGCGAAGACAATATTTAACTTACCCGTTAAGGTGGTCACACACTTCGTTCTTTTTAACAGTTTAAACGGAATGGGTAAAACTGTACGGTTTAACACGTACAACGACCATGCACACACACTATACGTTTTTTTCTTCTTCGCAATAATCAAAACAAAACAAAAATATGTATGCAAATGTATATAAACACGCGAATCAGCAATTTTTACATTTTCAGTATTTTACACTGGCAAAAGTTATCCTTCTTTAGTGTTTGGCCCACACACATGCTGTTTTCAACGAACACGTGTGAAAACCGACGGCTAAAATCAAGATGCAACAGATTTTTGGCAAGTTCCAAAAGAACGTCGGTTTTTGCCCACATACTAGCAGTTTTAACCGTACAGTTTGAACTGTACGGTTAAAACTGTGCAAAAAGAACGATGTCTGTGGGGCCCTTTAGCGGTTTACTCGTTGGAATCCAAAAAAAATATTCCAGCCAAAAAATTTTGATAACAAAAGAATAATATTTGGATCCCAACAGAGAATTCCAATAAAATACATAGACGGTAAACTAATAAGTTAATAATATAAACAAAGATATCATATGTAAAATTCAGCTTAAACATATATATATATATATATATATATATATATACATATATATATATATATATATATATATATATATATATATATATATATATATACATATATATATATATATATATATATATACATATATATATATATATACATATATATTATATTTACCGGGACTGTATATATTATATATATAGCATTTTCAGTTTAAATTAAACCTTTTTCAAAATAAATGAAACCTTTTTCAAAATGAACGAAACCTTTTCCAAAATAAATGAAACCTTTTAAAAATGGACGAAACCTTTTTCAAAATTAACTAAACTCTTTTCGGAATAAATTAAACTTTATTAAAATTCAATTAAACATTTTTCAAATTAAATTAAACCAGTTTTAAAATTTAATAGAAAACAAAAGAAAAATAATTAAATATATCAAACATTTTCATTTTTTATTAATACCTGTTAAAATTAATGAAGAATTTGTCCACTGACCACTTTAGGAATTATCATGATCATATCCATAACATAGTTGATTAATGCATAGGCGAATAATGTGGTAAAAATTTAAGTGTACCAGACACCAAGAACAATTGATTTAGATTTTATTTTTCATTTTGCCTTATAAATACTTTTCTTGTTATCCAATGGATTTCTGATTGTATAAAGGTGTAGAAAAATAAAATAGATTCATATCAAATATACTTTATTTGTTGGTTTAGTTTTGTATGAGTTTCAAGGCCTACTATTCTTGTTCGGTTGTTATTTTTGAAAATAATTTGTAATTTACAAGTTGTGAATTTTCAGATGGTTTTCGGAAGTATATGCATAAGATAAGAGGTTTTTAACTTTTCAAAACTGTGGTTAAAGTCTACTGACGATTTGGTAAAGCACCAATGAAATGCATATAGACATTGCTTAACCACCAACAAATAAATTTCATTTATATATAATAGTATTGTGACAACAATGTGTCAAATAAAAAAAGAAAATTTCATAACAGTTTGATTTAGATTTTATTTTTCATTTTGCCTTATAAATACTTTTCTTGTTATCCAATGAATTTCTGATTGTATAAAAGTGTAGAAAAATAAAATAGATTCATATCAAATATACTTTATTTGTTGGTTTAGTTTTGTATGAGTTTCAAGGCCTACTATTCTTATTCTGTTGTTATTTTTGAAAATAATTTGTAATTTACAAGTTGTGAATTCTCAGATGGTTTTCGGAAGTATATGCATAAGATAAGAGGTTTTTAACTTTTCAAAACTGTGGTTAAAGTCTACTGACGATTTGGTAAAGCACCAATGAAATGCATATAAACATTGCTTAACCACCAACAAATAAATTTCATTTATATATAATAGTATTGTGACAACAATGTGTCAAATAAAAAAAAGAAAATTTCATAACAGTTTAATTTAGATTTTATTTTTCATTTTGCCTTATAAATACTTTTCTTGTTATCCAATGGATTTCTGATTGTATAAAGGTGTAGAAAAATAAAATAGATTCATATCAAATATACTTTATTTGTTGGTTTAGTTTTGTATGAGTTTCAAGGCCTACTATTCTTGTTCTGTTGTTATTTTTGAAAATAATTTGTAATTTACAAGTTGTGAATTCGCAGATGGTTTTCGGAAGTATATGCATAAGATAAGAGGTTTTTAACTTTTCAAAACTGTGGTTAAAGTCTACTGACGATTTGGTAAAGCACCAATGAAATGCATATAGACATTGCTTAACCACCAACAAATAAATTTAATTTATATATAATAGTATTGTGACAACAATGTGTCAAATAAAAAAAAGAAAATTTTATATATACATATATATATATATATATATATATATATATATACATATATATATATATATATATATATATATATATACAGCGCACTCGCGGTAACGTGAACTAATTAAAACCAAGGGCGTTCATGTTAGCGAAATTGTTCACGTTAGCGAATGTCATGAAAAAAATATGTGTTTTACACGCTTGAACGTGAAATTCTTTTATTATAATTTGCATTATGAATACATATATAAAAATAAAATTATTAATTAAAATTCATTACAAAACAAAACGATATCACGAGAAAATATCCATTGAAATAAAATAGCAAATAAAATTACGCATTATATTTATGCATTAAAGAAATCCGTTATCTTTTTCTGCTGCTTTTTCTTTTCTAATAGCTGAAATACTGCTTTCTCCCTTAAGCTTCTAAGCACACTCATGTCACTTTGATCCACCATTTCATCTCCTGCCCATTGCAATGCCTTGTTAAAAATTTCAATTGCCTCACTTGCGGTAATTTTTTTAACAGGATCATCGGCAATGCAATCATCATCGTCACTTTCTTCGTTTTGCCCAATTTCATGGATTTCAGTCGTATCATCAACACAATGGTCATTATTCCACTCTTCAACCATTGGCAAGGTAAACTCAACCTAAAAGTTAGTAAAACAATGCTTTAATTGTGATTTCAAAGCTTATCGTAAAATTCTTACCTGAGGACTCAAGTCCTGAAGGAGATCGGCTGACATTTGCATTATAGAATTTATTTCTGCATCCCATTTCTCTTTCAGAATACTTAATGGAATGTTATCTTCAGGGTCATCCTGGTTTCTAACTAAACTTAAAATATGTTTCCAGCAATTGGCAAGAGTTTCTGTGCTGACCCGATCCCATGCGACAGATAAAAGAGTGACAGCTTCTTTCAAAGTTAGATTTCTCATTGATTCAAGCAAATCAGAGTTTTTAGCTGCAATCGAAGCTAACAAGCTGTTTCTGTAGTATAATTTTGTTATTTTA
The DNA here is from genome assembly GCA_951800035.1 of Linnaemya tessellans. Classification (NCBI taxonomy): domain Eukaryota; kingdom Metazoa; phylum Arthropoda; class Insecta; order Diptera; family Tachinidae; genus Linnaemya; species Linnaemya tessellans. Next base: position 80,536,322 of record OX637533.1, on the reverse strand, counting down.
ATCGCATTTTGGTCCATCGGTTGGATGAGGGGAGTAACATTTGGTGGCATAAACATGGCAATTATGTTTCCATCTTCAGTTTTTAATTCTGTTTCGCTTGGATGAGAGGGAGCGTTATCGATTAATAATAGTGCCTTCATTGGCAAGTTTTTCTTCTTTAGAAACAATTTCACCTAATCAAAAGCAAGAAGTTTTAGTTATATTGTTAGTCAACGAAGAATTTGTTTACCTGTGGTACAAAGGATTGATGGAACCAATGCTTAAAAATTGCTGACGTCATCCAGGCTGATTTGGAATTCTTATAATCCGTAGGACAAATGAAGTTTTTAAAACTGCGTGGATTTTTTGCCTTGCCAATTACCAAAAGTTTAAGTCTATGTGCACCTG